>PVKC010001043.1:0-54940 GCA_004027635.1 Crocidura indochinensis
TTTTTTTTACTAGAGCATGATTTGGTTCCTCTCTTCAACCGTCTTCCCCTTTCTTTTCCACAATTCTACTCTGTATAGAATTCTTCAAGTTTTCTGCAGTTAAGATATCACTAATTAAAAATAATCACTCACTCAGGGAGATACTTCAAGGGTCACCAATCCATCTTTCTCACATACGAAGTCCAGAATGCAATCTCAGGCACTTGGTCAACTCCCCACTCCAATTCATACACACCAGCATAGCCAGGTAGAGCTGATTCAGTGGCCTGAATCTATCTAAAACAGCACTGTTTTAGATATTAGGCTGTAGTTTCTAATGAGGATGAAGAATGTTGCAGTTCCATGCTTATTATAAGGAAACCACAGTCAACTCGAGCTCACCATCTCCAATTAATTGTGCCGCTTTAAATAAGTTATTCCAATGCATAAACTGCATTTTCTCATCTATAAAATGATGTTGAATAGGCATGTTTGTGTCTTATTTCAAATCAAGCAGTGCACGAGAAAGCACAGGGAAAGTGTAATTTCCATATTTTAATTGCTTACTTTGTATCTTAATAAATTTGTTTTGTGAAACATAAAAATATTAGAAAAGACTGAAAATGAAAAGGACAACAAACAAATAGAAAGAGTATTTTTCAGGTACATGTTAAAAGAAAAAGGATACTATCCAAGCACAAATCATCAGATAAGGGAAACTTTACATAGTCAAGCAAGTGAAATAGAATGATTTTTCATTGTTCCATAGACTAATCTGTGAAGGAAGCAGAAAGAAAACTAAACCCTCATATTTCCTTGTTGTCACATGGTTGAGATTCTTCTACTATCCCTGGAATGGATAACCAACCTCTAGGCATGAGGAACATGAACTTTAAATGAATAAGGGTTAACACATTATTTTATCTTGGCATCCACTTTCTAGTCACTTTGACACTGTTTCTCAAAGATGTCAGCAGAGCAGACAGACTGAGCTATTTGACATTTCTTCAGAGAACAATTAGGGTTCTTAAAAAGTCTATCAGAGCCCCTCCAGGAAGCCTCACAGCTTCCAGCCACATCCACAAATTGCCTCCCAAGTGTCATGGAGACAATGACAATGATACGTTTTCTCTTAATATCTAGTTGAAGGGTTCACCTGTCTGTGATACCAGATCTAGGCTACTTTCTTAAGAGTCATACTGATCATGGACAATCATAAGCTAAATAAACCTTAATGACTAGTGCACACCTACTACAAGACAGAATGGTGAGACCAGACAGAGTAGCCCATTCTGTTTTGTTCAGATCTTCTATTCCTATGACATATATATTTTACTGTAAATTTATGTATTTAAATATTTATTTTATATAATTTATTTTTATATTTTTAAATATATTTAACTTTTGTTTAATGTATATATAATCACTTTATCTGGTAATTGCATCAAATGCTATCGTTAAACTTTCAATACAAAAGTGTTGAATACATAAATGATACAATTGTATATAAATTATATTTATGCAAACATATATTTACTTATAAATACAAATTCTGTGTATATAATTTAATGACTTAAATAATTTAAGTGTATAAAAATTTTAACTGTATGCAATATTTTAAGTGTATTAATTGTTACAGTAAGACCTGATAATCCAAAACTATAACATAATGTAACCAAATCTACTTCTGACCCCAGATTTCCAGGAAATACTATAATGTTAATTAATGGCGTCAACCTCTAAAATAATTTCTAATAAGTTTTTATGTTTATAGCATTTTTAATGACTATCCTGTTTCAATTGCATAAAGTTACTTTAGAAAATGCTTATTTAGAGAATTGCTGTTCTTTAAGGCTATTGAAATGAAAAGAAATAGAATTTGCTGAAGAGTTTGGAGTCCTATTATCTAAGACAGAGATTTCCATGCTTATTTGGCCTACTTTCCTCTTTGGAAAAAAATAAAATCACTATGTCCCTCTGGAAATCTACCTTATTTTAATGAGTAAACAGAAAATACTCACAAATATACTATAGGATATAAACATCTCCCTGGATTTTTTCAAGTAGGCCCCAAAGGCTTGTATGGCACACCTTAAGAAACACTGATCTATTATAAAATTTCAGATATTTATTAGTTTGGGCATGTCTTGATATCTCTATTTCTTTTCATTATCTTATATGTACAATAGGATTATATAATACTGGAATTATAGGGCTTATAGGGGTAAAATGAGTTATGAGCACAAGCACAAGAGATATATTTAGATGGTATAGAAGTACACTTAAAAAATAGTGTATTTCTATTTGCATCAAAAGTGTATAAAAATTGGTGGTGGGAAAATTGCATTGGTGAAGGGGGTATATATTTTATGACTCAAATCCAACTATGAACATGTTTGTTATTATGGTACTTCCAAAAGAAATTATTTTAAAGTCAAAATAAATTGATTAATTTTAAAAACGTATAACAAGTTATTTCATTCATTCTTAGCAATAGCATTGCAATGTACAGCTAATTACTTTGCCATTCTGATAGTGAAAAAAATAGAATCAGAGTTCGATAGCTTTTAATTATGGAAGAATAAAAGTATTTAAATGTTACTGCAACATGTTCACTTTCTTAGTAAACTCTAGTTGCATTTTTCCCCTTACCATTTATCATTAATTTTAGCAATAATTCACAGTATTTGTATCTTAATGAATATATCATATGGTAAAAATTTAAATAGCTAACATATTTTCTTAAATTGTTTGCTTACCTACTGATTTTGCTTTTGATATTAATATCTGGGAAAGAATTTAGAAAATGGTTTATTTGATATGTTGAACATAACAATCTTTTTCTGTCAGATTTTTAGGTTTTGTTTTTTGTCTTGGGGTCATTCCTGTCTCTGCTCTCAGAGGTCAGTGCTTGCAGACTGGGGTGCCATATGGGGTTCCAGGCATCAAAGTTGTTTCAACCTTGTGCAAGGTAGAGCCTAACCCACTGTCCTATCATTTTGGCACAAAGGACTTCTAAGTTTTTTGTATGTTTAGAAGACCTGTAACAGTCACCAATTAGACGTTAATAGAGTCTAAAGAGAATATCATCCTCGACGAACATTCAATTTGTGTTAGAGATAATTATTTAGGTCATTGGAAAAGCACTAATTATACCAAAACCAATTATATATTTATACAGATTAGTATCTTCAAGATTTTGGGAAAGAAAAATAAAAGGAAAGTAGTTGGTAAATTCTAACCAAAAGAGAAAGATTAATGATTTTGACAAAAAATATCTTGTCAAAATGTACAATGAATGGAACAAAAAATTCAAGCAACTTGGTAAATGATATTAACAAGTCATGGAACTCATGATATCGTTGACTACTATACATAGAATATACTTTTAGAATTTCCTTAATAAATAAAAAGATACACTGTTAAAATGTAGTCAAGAAGTTTAAACCAGAACAACACACACACAAAAAAAACCCTCACTAAATGGCTAATATAAAAATGTAATTAATTAGGAAAATCCAGCTGAAATAAAAAAGTGTTACTTGTATTACAAAAGTATGATCATATATGGTCATTGTAGAGCCTATTGCCAAAGTTGTACATTTTTATTAGTTAACAGTTGACTGTACCAAGAGAAAAACATGCTGATTAGAACTGAATTGAAAGTTAAGCTGTAAAAGTTAAGAAAGTTACGAATATATTTAAAGAAAAACGGTTGTTGATTGTTGTTTATTGTTATTTTTTTTTTGAAAAGAAGAGAGAAGTAAAAAATAGATAAAATTTTCAGGACATTTAATAGATGAGATTGTGATGAGTTAAGGAAAGGGCACTTGTTTTGGTATATAAGACTATTTTTCAGTAATTCAGTTTCTTAGTAGGGAAATTTGAAAATTTCAGTCATAATTCTAAGAATATATCAAATAGTCAGTTGTGTGCACTGAAATACTAAAGAAATGTATTTGTGAACCATCAGCAAGGTTAAAATATTCAAAGTTATATAATATGAGAAGTGCTAAGAATGAAGTCAAGAAATTTTTATATGAAAATTATACATTCAAATATGAAAGGAGTGATGAAGATTCATGGGAAAAGAATGAACATAGCAATGACAGTGGAGGGAATGTTGGAGATTGTGGTAAACTGTAAATTGATCAGAATAATATTTCTATGTGGAGACAGTCAAAATTTGTTAAAAACAGTAGATGGACCAGAAAAGACAAAACAATGCAATGATTTGGTTTATAAATGTAAAGGTTGTTGATGCCTTGGAAAGAAGTGTTTGGAGCTTAGCAGAAGTAAAATTCTCAAGGGAGTAGAGTTGGAAAACAGAAAAGGGAGAAGTCAGTAGTAGTGACAGAGAAACATAAATTTTATAAGGGAAAGGAAAACAAAAATTGATAGCAAGAAAGGACAGTTGGTGGGCAGAATTGTATTTGACCATGAAATAGACACATTAAGGGAGATATGGTAAAGTTTCATTGAAATTGGTCATCACAATAACACAGTAGTAAGATACATGTTCAGCACACACATAGGTTTCACTCATCCCATATATTCTTGGATCTGTCATGACTGATTCCTGAGTAACTCCTGAGTGACCCCAAGTGTGGCCGCAAAAGAAAAAAAAGGAAGTGTTATTGAAAGTATTATTGAAGTACTTTCTGACATAAATTATATAAAGATCATGGTATCATATTGTAAACATGACAATCTTCTGCCTGGAATCAGAGTAAAATGAAATATAATGCATGATAAGAAAGGTTGCTGGGTAATTATTGATAATGAGATGTTAACAATAGACATTCAGAAAATATTTTCCCTAGTCACTTATTTTACCAGTAAATAGGAAATAAATGCAGAAACTATACAGAAAGAAAAGAGAAAGTTAATGGGATTGTAGAAAAGAGAAAACCAATGCATTATCTTCCAGCAGTATGGAGGTAAATGAGCAATAAAATTACATTACAGATGCAAAGAAACATTAAATTAATTTTTCTTAGATTTTTTAACTATGTAAGCAGAAATTAACTTTAACGTTGTAAAAAATTATTCAATATTTCCTTAAGTTCAAAAATCATTTATCATATATTAAGAATAGTTGAGTTAAATGAATGTAATTCATAACTTCCAGAAACTCACAAACTCCTTTTTTATTTTTCCTCTAGTATTGGAAAGAAAAATAATTATCTTTGTTGTTCTACTACTGAGAAATCATAGTGCTATTCATCTTTGAGATATGCATTCAAAACATACAAAATTTATGCTAAGAAATACTTTCAGTCATTTTATTTTAAAGTACATTCTTTTCGATTTATTTTAAAAATAAATTAGCCATTGACTATTTCCTATCTGCCTTCTGAATTTTAAGGATCAAGAGGACAAGAACATTGGTTCTCAATACCATGTGGTGCTACCATATAAAATAGGAAAGGTAAAAACTATAGGTTGAACCTATATGTGAATACAGGAATAGACTAAGTTGTGATATGTTAATTACCGAAATACCATAAGTGAAAAAATATCTCTCTTGCATATCTATACCTATACCTATATCTATACTATATCTATATCTATATCTATATCTATATATATATGTATATTGACTATAATTGTGTTTATGTATGTATGTAGCCATGAATGCTAGCTATCATGAAGAAAAGAACTTACTTCATACTAGGCTGGCCTGAATTTTATTCCTAGCATCAATTATGGTCCCTCAAGTACCACCAAATATGACTACTGAGTGAAGAAACACAATTAATCCCTAATCAGTTCCATGTGTGGTCCCCAAAACAACAATAATGATAATAACCAGAAAAAATAACAGAGCATATAACCAGATAATATCATAGGAGAAGAAATGAGCAGACATTTCTTCAAAGATAGCCAAAAGACACATAAAAAATGCACCACATCTCTAATCCTCAGGGAAATGCAAATGAGAACAACAATTAGATATCATCAAACAACATCAAGACTGGCAAATGTCCCAAAGAAAAGGAACAACCAGTGTGGTATGGATGCAGGGAGAAAGGAACTCTCATTCACTCTCCTTCACTCTTATTCAAGTTGGAATGCCAACTTGTCCAATCTTTTTGGAAAACAATTATGTTTATTTTTCAGAAAACCTGGAAATTGCTCTTCTATATAATCCAGCAATATCATTCCTAAGGATATACTATAGGAACACAAAAAGAAATCAAAGAATGCTCTCTGAATTCTTATGTTCTTTGCAGGGCTATTTATAATAGCCAGAATCAATAAACAACCCAGGTGCCTGACAACAGTTGTGTAGACTAAAGAAGCTGTGATACATCTACATAGTGAAATACTATTCAGCCATTAGGAAAAATAAAGTCATAAAATTTTCCTATACATGCATTAACATGGAGATGATCATGCTGAACAAAATGAGTCAGAAGGAGAAAGACAGAATAGTCTCACTCATCTGTGGGATATAAACATAAAAGTTAGCATGGTGATAATATTCAGCGACAATAGAGATGAGGGCCAAAAGTACCAGCCCATGTTATGAAGCTTGACACAAAAAAGAGAGTGAATTTATAACATTAATTACAATGACAACTACCACTGACAATAATAGTGAGAGAGAAGCAGAATTTCCGTCCCAGAGACAGAGGTGGAGATAGAAGAAATGGGGGAATTTGGTTGTGGGAAAGTTATACTAGTGAAGGATGGTGTAAATTCTATGTCTGAAACCCAACTATGAACATTTCTGCAACCACTGTGCATAAAGAAATAATTTTATTTATTTATTTTGGCCACACTTGGTGACGCTCAGGAGTTAATCCTGGTTATGAGCTCAGATATCATTCTTGGTTTGGTGACCATATGGGACATGGGGCAGGGGGAGAGGATATCGAAGCATGATCCATCCTAGGCCAGCTGCATGCAAGGATAATGCCTTACCACTGTGTTATGGCTCTGGCCCTGAGAAGTCATTTATTTTTTATTGTGACTGAAGTTCATTATACAGTATTATTCACGATACATAGTGACAATGAATGAAGGGCATTCCCATCACCAATGTTGCCCTCCCTCCACTCCTATTCCTAGCATGTCTCCCACATCTTCGTCCTTTAACCCCCAGAATCCTAGTGCAACTGGTTTCCACCTTACAACTTGTTATAGGTTGGGTATTTATACTGTTTGGTGTTCCAGTCTGGTCATTTTTTATTTACACTACATGTTCATAGGACTGGTCCTGGTATCATTCTTTTCCCCCCTCAATTTATGAGGCTGAATGATTCAAGTTATGCTATTCTGTTGGAAATAAAAAGGTTAAGGAAAGGAGGAGAAAAAAAAGTTTGGTATCAACTACTAAAAAGGAAAAAAAAATCACCAAATAATATACACAAAGGTGGAAAAGAAAGAAAAAAGTGGAAGAAATAAAGAGAAGGAAAATAAATATCAAAAAGCAAACAGAAAATAAACAAAACGAAACCAGGAAAAGTGCTGCAGTGGCAATGTTTGTGTTACCCCACTTTTTTTTTTTTTGTATAGGCACAGTAAGTATTGGAGAAGAAAGGAAATTCCTGTGGCCTAAGAGATTCACTTAGGCCACTCCTAAGTGATTCACTCCTAAGAAATTCACTTAGTTCTCCAATCTTGAAGCATATTGTCATGGGAACAACCATTGGCTCCATACATACTCATTGCCATATCCCAGGGTTTCTTTTGTGGTGTCAGGAAACTTTCTTCTCAGTTGTGGATGAGAAAATCAGGCCATTGCAGCTAGCAATCTTGGTATTAGCGCAGGTCCTAGGACAAGGCCTAGGATAGAGTCTTTAAGGTTCTAGAGGTACTGTTCCACCATTGTTGGTGTGTTCAGTTTTCTGTATCATGTGCTCCATGTTTTTCCTCGTTCCCTAAACCGAAGTCTAGGAAATTATGGTTCCATAATTTGGTTACCACTGTGTTGTGGCTCTGGCCCTGAGAAATCATTTTAAAAAAAGATTAAGTTCTCAGCTCACTGAACTTTTTTCCAACAAATAAAGTCAAATAAGTCATTAATGCAAACTTTGAACTTACAAATCTGTGAATTGTGTGTGGAAAAATGAATTGATTATTAATGACAAAAATTTGAATATTATGAAAGATGACATGTTCAAATAACAAGTCTGCTGAACAAAGCAGTGCAGTGTTCCTACCATTCCCAGGAATGAATTGCTGTAGAAAAAAAAGTTAAATAAGTGTTAATATGAAAAACAATTGGACATGGATGAAGAAATTGTGACATTGATGCATATTCCTCTATAATTACTGAGATTTATTTGGAGCATCATTCAATATATATTTGTTAAAATTGAGTTAAATTATCTCATATCAGTGATCTATAGAAGGTAATGTGAGAAACATGATGAATTACATGATTGATTGTTCATGTTTTAATGTCTTGCACATCTACATATACTGAAAATGGTTTATTACTTTAGGCTCATTAATTATGAACTTCGGACTCATTTAGTGTGAAAAAAACAACTCGCAAGTTATGCTTTTGTTGTCAGTTTTTGAATAAGTTATTAAGGAAGATTGCTGAACTGCTCTGCTATATGATTAAATATTTCAATGTCCTATAGTTATCTCATTGTAAAATATACTTATCTATTAAATATAAGTTCAGTAATTTATATGTCACTATATCTAAACTTAGGTATTAATTTCAAGCAATGAAAGTATCTATAATATATGTATTGTTTTAGTGAGTTAAACAAAGTAGCTCTATATTATTTTACTAATGGTCAAGCATTTCTATAACTTATTTGGTTTGTTTGATGTATTTTAAAAATTATGAAAATGTCTGTTTTGAAAATTGCCTAATATTTTAAAGCCAAGCAAATATATTGTATGATCTTGGCGCTAATCCAGACTGTGTTTCTGTGTTTGAGATAAATAGTTCTCTGAAGATGATAATTCTCTTTGCTTTTACATATATGTGTGTGTGTGTATGTTTGTGTGTGTGTATTAAAACCAGCATGTGACCCAATTACAATAATCATGTTTTTCTTTAAAATGAGTTTGCTGAGGAAGCAGAGTTAGAAGAAAGCAATTTTGGGGTCTTTGGAAAAGGGACATTGAAGCTGGTGCTGAGTTTAGAGATAAATCATTGAATGTCTAACACTGTGCTACCAAGATTTAGAACATGGAATGAAAAAATTATATTAAATTAATTAATAAAGCTGTTATGTTTTCAATGAGTTATTGCATTAATATTAATGGCTATGTCTAATGTCTGCATGTTTCAAGATTGAAACTGATATGACAGCCTCCCATTACCCAGGTCACATAGAATGCGTGAATTTGGAGATCCTGATGGCATTTTTTTATTGTATTTTTATAGATGGAACTCATACAGAGTGGACACGTTTTCTAAAATACCCACTTTCTACTTAGATAGAAGATGAGAAATTATTCATCTATATATTTAATACTTTTTTGTTCCACTCAGCACACTCAAACAGATAATCATTTTGGCATCATGTTAAGAATTTCTAATTATCTACCTTGAATTGAGATGGTTTTGTAGATGTGCTTGAGTTTAGTTGGGTTTTAGGTTGATGAAGACACTTTGGCTTACATTGTTTATTGATTACTGAATTGCATTACATGATTGTGGACAGAGTTTTTCATTGTGTTCTAATGCAAGCAGAGATTTTCCTGAAGGACAAATTGGACTTTGGAATGTTTTGCTGTGGAAAATTCCCTAAACTAGACTTAAGAAAAAAGTCAATCCTACAACTTTCTTCAAAAAAGACCCATATTTCTCTGTTTAATATACACCAAAGCAATATATGTTATCTTTGATCCACACAACTCTCAGTGAATAAAGGGATAAAGAGATGATTGTCTGAATCCTATTTCTCTTTCCAGTGCACCAATATGATGAGTGACTCTTGAGTAAGGGGGAACACCAAATGGTGCTACTGGCTTGATCCTGGCTCTATGGTCAGGGATTACTTTTAGTAGACACAGGGAACTAGATAGGGTACCCAGGATTGAATTTGGACCATCTGCATGTATGCCATGTACCTTGCCCATTGTACTATTGTTTTGGCCTCTTTTACATGGGAACAGTAAAATTGATGGACTAGAATTTATTTTAAAATGGAACTTTAAATCCATATAAATAAATATCAATTTGGAAGTATCCATCCCTAACTATACATATATTTTTTTTCTGACACAATTGATTATTTCTAAAGCTGTGTCCTTCCCTGTGAAGGAACTAAATATTTATGCTCTATTTGGCAAAGCTACTACCTCAATATTAACACTATCCTCCTCTATTTTCTTCCTAGAAATAATACTAGATAAAATAGATTTTGTTTCACCCAAAGGCTAACTAACACATATTATATTTCACTTCCCAAATATGGTTTAAATCCATAAGGTAACTAGGTTAGAATTTTTTAATTTTGTATCTTAATTTAGTTCAAGCAAATTTGTTGGAAACAATCTATCAGTGGTTCTGTAATGGGATCAAGTGACAACACCAAGATTGATGAAAATTTCAATAACTATATGGCTTCATTTGAATACAAATAACTTCCCATTATCAGCTTTTTTTCATAACAACATTATGTAGAAAGCAAAGCAAAACAAATTAACATCTGCTGTTATCTGGTTTATCTAAAAATAGACTATTAAAACAATTGAAATCACCTGTCATAATTTCATATTTTATTATACTTATTCCCCAAATCAAGAATACACCAATTTGTTTGTTTCTTACAGAAAGAAAAGGCAAACATGTGGAGAAAAAATAAGGAGATAAGAAACATAAGTAGTAAAATAAAAAGAAAAGGAAAAATTATTGTGCACACAAGGTCACAAAATAAAAATCATTTATTTCTATTCACAAAATTTAAGATAGGAAGATCACCATTTAGCAGAAAGAGGAGTGCCTCCAAACATATCCGAACATATATTCATGTTAAATCAATTCTGAGGAAGTCTTGCTCTGCTGTTGAGTCTTATATAAATATTTTTATTGACCCTAGATTATAGAAAATAAAATGCAAGGGAAAGAGAAGTAGAGGGATAAATAAGAAGAGGAAAACTGGAGTTATAGTAGCAAAGGTCAGGAACTTTGGAATAATCTACAGTGGAGACAAGAATGATGTTTATATGTGTAAATCATTAGGGTCAATTCTGCTGTCAGTATTTGACCCAACGGATAATTCATATTAAGAATGTATCTGTTCCCTCAATCATCACTTTGAGAATGGCCCTGCTTCACTACTGCTCTACTGCTCTCTGCAGAGACACCAATTTGATCAAAACTCTAGGTAAGTTAACATTTGGGCTATTTTGGAATGAGAATGAGCACCGTGCCCCACTTTCTCATACTTCCAGAATCCCTAGAATCTTAAAACACAGTCACAAATGTTGTGGCCATGTCTGCATTCAGTTCTAGGTCCAAGATTCATCTCAAAAGATGTAAACCAAGCCATGAGAATTTCTGACAATGTAACTGAAAGCTAGCAATCTTGGGAAGAGAGGGGCCAAGACCCAGTTAACCCCATGCAGTGCCTATTTCTCAAATACCTTACAGCCAAAAACATGCCCTACAAAAGCCACAGTTCTATCTGATATAGTTCTAGAATTTTTGGACCATATAACCACATTTGCAGCCACAAGAAATCTCGAACTTTTTTTATCCTTATAGGGACCAATTTAGACATCAATGTCTATCTGAAGTCACCTAATATTTGGAAATAAAAGAAATGAAAGAATGAACAACTACCAGTAAGAGCTTACTAAATTTGATAATGACTTAATTACCTCATTTTGAGATACAATAATGCAAACAAAATTTCTTTTGTACTTTTCTTTTGCTTTATTTTTTCTTTTTTGGTTCCTTTCTTTTTTTAAAAAAATAATTTCACTCTCACTTATCTGGAAACAAATGCAGTATAAACAACGACTTCAATTATGTGATACATGGTCCTATGTAAAATAATTTAATGTGTCTCTCAAGGAGATAGATTGGGGTGAGAGGGAACCTGATATTGCTGGAGGGATACAGACACTGGTGGTGGAATTGGAACTGGGCTGTTGTGTGCCTCAAGCTCTAATGTCCACAACTTGTAAATCATGGTACCCAAATTCAAAGACAAAAAAGAGGCATAGTCAGAGAGAAAGAGAGAGAAAGTGACAGTGAGGGAGACAAAGAGAGATGGCAAAATAGAAAGATATAATGCTATTTTATTCAGCATGAGCTAGACATGCCTTTGCTACTCAAATTGCCCTTTGGGTTAACCTAAACACAAAGATCTTTAGCTTCCTAGCAATAAGCGTTTATTAAACAATGTTTCTACCTGTATACAAAGGAACGATTTAGAGAGCAACTACACCTAACATAAAGATACTGTTTTTGTTTTCAATATAAAATATATGATGTGGGATTTATATAAAATAGCTTAGCAACAACTTTAGTTTGACTAGCAGGTATGTTACATAATTAATGAAATCCCAGCAGCTGTTCACTTAGTTCCCAGAAAGAAAGTGCAGGGACTACAAGCAAAATCGCTATTGAGATATATCTCTAATGATCAAGATGCATAATATAAGTTACCACAGTGAAGGAACAGTGTAGTTTAAATTATTAATATATATAGGAATTAGTGTAGTAGCACAAATAATCACTTTATGTTATAAAAGAAAAGTGAGGAGAGTTGTTTTCACCTGAGAAAATCTGAGGGAAAATACATTTATAAAGGATTGTATGATTTTATTAATATTTAGCTGAGTAAAAATGCCTGAGTAACTTGCACTTTTTTTCTAGAATGCATATGTCTGAAATAAATGCAGATGGTTTACACCATCCCAGAGGCCACACCCAGGACTTAATCTTGACTACACTTAGAACTGTTGTCTGCCCAGATAATTTGATACATACCACATATATATTTTTAGGGACAAAGTGAATTTTAAAGTATGTTAATAATTTACCTAAATATTTCTGATCTAAAATAATTATTGCAATGGTATTAGTAACAATGATCTCATTATTTATGATTATGGTTATTTATTAATAATTTCATTAATCATTATTTATGATCATGTTAAATATATTTAACATGTCTATGTTATTAGCTACAAATAAACTAGTTGCATGTTCTCCACATAAAAGCAGCCTATATGTTTTTTCTTTTTTTAAGTAGCACACAATTGCTTTAGGTTCTTATATCTTTTTAAAAATGACACTTTTTCGTGGACAAATAAGGCAACTTTGCCCACAAACTCAGTAAATAAAAACCTAAGCAACATCCAGACCCCAGGAAAATATCTTTCCTAAATATGCATCCCTAACCATTTCACTCTGTTCTCTATGAAGTAGAAGACCGATCTTGCAAGCTGATCAGTAGTAATAAGTAGAAGAATAAGTGAGCCATGGAATTTAGCAGTCTCCTGAGTCCTCCTACTTCCAGCAAGTGCATCCAATTGGTATATAGCCTCAGCACACCAGAAAGACAAGTTTACCTTCCTCCTGTACTGCTTTTATTTCTTTCCTTGTACATCACTCAACTATGACCTGGAATATTCCAAAGCTGTCCTGTGGCTCAGTTTAGATCTGAGAATGAAGGGGAGGGGAATCTACACTCTGCCAGAGAATGACAATAGTCACTTACGCCCTGCAGCAAAATGGATGACCTAAAAAAAGACTTGAGTACAATGTGACTGTTCCAATGAGTATTAATACCATAAACAGAGGGACTAATTTTGAGGGGTTTTAATTCCATCAGCGTCCCGGACTCAACCTTGAAGGAGCAATGGGAGAAGTCAGTCACCTACAGGATTTCCTAGTTCAGAGGTGGGTCCCATGAGCTGATGAAAGAGGAGTGACTCTCCAGTTAAGCTCAATCTCTGGACAGTAATAGAAGGGCCAGCTGCAATGAAAAAAAAATATCCCTTGTCTCAAAATTATTTAATAATGCAGTTTTTTCCTGGACTGACATCTGGTCACTGAGAGAAAAATTCTTTGAACTTTCATTCTTTGAAAAGAGACTTTTTACAAAGCAACAGATAATAGAATGATAGCATAATTTATTTTTTCCCGTTTTAGTCACATACTTGGCATCAAGCAGTAGGGAGAAAAAGAAGGGAAAAAATCCTAGCCTAAGCTTTTTCTGTAATTATCTAAAATTATCTAGATTAAACTTGAATATATCTACTGTACCTCATTAAGCACACAGTTCCGCTGCCTGCCCTTTCTATCTGAAAATGTTCTCTCATTTTCAAATTGAATTTCTCCCCCATTAACTTACTGCTTAGGTATATTTTAATGGCTTTCCTTTCAACGTAAGTCCACTTGTTTTGGCCGTGAAATTATCTCATTTCATTGTATAAAGCCCAACTTCATTTCTAATTTTCAGTAATTGTGTCCATTTCTAGGTGAAAAATGGAAGTCCAAACAAAAGGCCTCTCAAAACTGGCCTGTCATTTTCAATTCTTTCTCTTGCAGACACTGGTTGTTAATTTTCCTTCCAATAATATATGTCTGTCCTCCCTCTTCTTTGCATGGTTATAACTAATCCATCCAAGCATCTGCATCATGTTGTGTGAGGTCATATCTTGATAGGTTCACCCGGCAATGAGCATTGTACATGGAGTAGTTTTCAGGTAATTTATCACCTATTTACTGTCTTAATAAAAGACCTAAAAAAAACCCTATAATCCTACCTTGATTTTTCTGTTAACTAGAAACTCATGGCTGAAAATTTTGTTACAAAGCACTATGGGAACACACATTTTATTTTAAAACTCAGTATATGTTACCTTGTACATTCTTAGGCATGCACACTTTGTTATATACTTGTATATGTGTCCACTCACACACACTATCTGGAAAGCAGCACATATCGTAAGATTGTATGACACACTCCATACCCCTCTAGACAGAAGCTGTCACATAAAGTTTTGTTTGTGAAGAACCTTTGCCGCTTTGATTTGTATTAGACTGAAAAAGGAGCACAATGAACAGTGAATGGTAACCCAGAATTAATGGGCTTAAACATAGGTCCCATGTGATGAAATAATATTCAAATTTTGAAGAAAAATTGGAGTAACAAGTAAATCCTTTACAGAACAGATTCAAGCACAGGTGTGTGTGTGTGTGTGTGTGTGTGTGTGTGTGTACCGTTGTACCAACACTGATGTAATCTAAGTATATGATGGTCAAAATAAGCATCTTAACTTAATCAAGTGAGGCAATGAGCAAGAAAATTATTTCACATAAAATAAAACTTTTCAATTAGTTTATGCATATTTTACATCAAGTGCAATTGCTTATAATGCCTTTATTAGTAGCATTATAAAACAGAGGTTAAATCAAAACAAAGAACTATATGACAGAAATATAGGTAATAAGATGATCATGATGGGAAAGAGAGAGCCTTGGGCTCAAGTTATCAAAGTAAATTTTCAAGTTCCCTTGTGTTAAAGTTCCACGCAGCATTGAAGAATTCAAATTTAAAAACACAGAGTCTACACCGATCTGAAAAAAAATTTAAATAATTGGCAAAGAAAAAAAGATTAGTTAATGGAAATGGGTTTATTATTGCTTACCTGAATTTTGACTTAGAACAAGCTCAGAAAATGTGTCTCAGAATAGGGTCACCAAAAGGTTTATAAATTTATATACAAACGTTAGGCACTAGAACATAAATCACAATAGAGTAAAAAATTAATAGTCTATTCACATTTAGGCTTTGACAGAGGTCTTTACCAGGGAATAATTTAGAATGAGAATAAATATAACCATATGTGCAACTGAATGTGGTGAATAAATAAAAAAATATGCACCATATATTTTAGTATCATATGGGCATTAGAAACAGAAATATCTTCTGAATAATTTTAGTAATTTTACATAATAGTCAAAAATCTCCTCAAAAGACAAACAAACAAAAACTGCAGCCATGCATTGGATGCTTCCAAATACAGCTATCACTTATATATTAATCTAGTTTTATATGATCTATTTACCTCTCCAAGTGAATATTCTTCCAATTGTTTATTTGCAAACACTAGAAGAAAACACATTAATGAGATAATAGTTTTTCCTTCTATTCATAGTTGTTTTTCTCCATATTATATCCAATGTAGTAATGAAATTGGGTGAGAGGACTAACTCTGTTACTCTTCAAAGTGGTTGATTTGGCTTTCTCTATAATGCATACACCTAACTATTCATTCAATTGTATTCAAATGGGAAATGGGAAATCATGAAACATAAAGATGGCAACAAAATAAAAATTATTTGCTAAGTGTCACAATGTGCTTAGGAACAGAAATACCAATTCTCATGAAATCACATATAGAGGATAAATATGTGACAATAATACAAATGCTGTTAATGCTATCATGGGGTATTTTGGAAAATACAATTTAAGAATACAATTCAGTTCAGGGAGAATTCGAGAGAGAGAGAAAGAGAGAGAGACAGAGACAGAGAGAGAGACAGAGAGAGAGACAGAGAGAGAGATGATCTATGGACACAGTCCCTAAAATGCAACTGGATTCCCTCAAGAATCATCAAGCCTTGGGAATGACCTAATATGAAATATCTCAAATACACTTGAATTTAATAGTTTTCATGTGACTTGGACTGTAACGTTTATGTTTAAGAGTAAATATAAATTGAAACTTTAGAATTGTAGAGTTACCAATTGTGTGTACCTAGAAATGCGGAAAGTAAAATGGTGCCTATCTTCAAGTCAGTGAGAAAACCTGTGACCTTTCATATTTGTAATTGAGCGGCTTGAGGGCCAGGAGTGCTCAGGAATAGTGTTCTATTGCTTTATTCCGGGGTACTACTGTTTTTGAATTGTGTGTAATCAGGACTGAATCATGGTTGTTTCAGCTATCCTCCCAAAATTAGGTATTAGTAATTTTTATTATTCTACTTAAAACAGAAATAAAGAATAAATTGTAATGCATACACTTTAGATACCATAATAGTAATAGAACAGTAATATTCCAATTTTATTTTCTTGAGTTTAATTGGAAATTAAGTGACAGGAGATAATTAACTTATCTATTTCATGAATTGGTAAATAGGAATTTATAAATTATCATTTAAAAACATTTTATAGTTTTTCAGTCTTATGAACATTGAGTAGAAATAAAAAATGATGAGACTTAAACACCAAACCCAAAGTCAATGACATCAGAATCGATGCCCAATCTTCAACAAACGGTACACAGAGGAGACCAGTTATGCTAGCAGTATGTGGGGCAAAAGAGAGGGATGCTGGGAACGGGGTTGGAGGGAAGACAACTCTGATTCAATGTCACTATGTTCTTTAAATATTACTGTGAAAGACTTGTAACTCACTTTGATCACAATAAAAATTATTAAAAAATATAGTTTTTAATGCTCAAATTATATAGTTGATTTCAAGCATGTCTTTAAACTATCTGATGCAGTTTGTGTGTGTATCTATGTGTGTACATGTACAGATCTGTGTGCAAGTGTATTTTTGGTAACCTGTGAATTTAGGGTAAAAGGATGAGAGTAAAATATTACAGAATTATTATGCTTTTGCTGTTATATTTTGGACCAAATCTGGATATGCTCAGGGATTATTCTTTTCTCAGGGGTAACACCTACTTGTGCTTTGGAACTATAAGAGATCCCTTGGATCAAACATACATTGGTCACAAGTAAAACATTCTCACATGCAAGACTTTCTAACTTATTTCTTCTCTGTTCTATTTTTTTCAATCCTCAACAATCAGAACTTTATTGTGGAATTTGAGAAGGCCCCTTCCAGTTTTCCTAAAGACCAACTTAAAGATGCTTAATTAATGGTGTTTAATTTGCATAATCGAGGCTTGCAAGGAGGTTTGTGCCCTTGATAATAATGGCACGACAAAAGTGGAGGTACTTAGAAAAAATATAATTGTGCATAAAGGCAATTTATACCATTTTCCCAGTGACATTTGGGTACATCTGTATTTTTCCAGTTTTCTACAATAAGCAGATATCATAAGACCCTTGACATTTACAAGGGATAAATCTCAAGATCTTTGCAAATTTCTAGCTTTGCAAATATAGAAAAGTTTGGATAGTCTCTTGACTTTCTCAAAAATTATATTTCCTTCAAAAGAAATGTTTCCAGCACATGTTCTTACATGATCAGCAAGTTTTATTTCTTCTAACTACAAATATATGTGAAATCCCCAGCTTTCAAACTGTAATATAATCACTGTGACCTAAACCAATTTTTTTCAAGAGCCAAACTAGTCAAGAAAATATTTTCAATGTTTTAGTTCACCTCAATACTTAATATGTTCCTTCATTTCACAGTTTTTTAATTCATGCTTATTTTATCACATAAAAATGTGTTTGACAATCAAAAATTTTAAATCTAAAACTTCGTTTGTTTTATATTTTCTCAAGCTTAATAGGTTGTAGTCACACTGGCATGGGGAATACAAATTGACAATAACCAGAATGTAGCCTTATGAATAGAAAAAAAATTATATTCATCCTTAGAAACACTAAGAACAATTTCAAGTCACAGATATTCAGCAATGCTCATGGTTTTAGCCAGCATGAACTAAATCATGCTGCTTTAACTGAGAACCACATATCTTTTTAACTCTATACAGCATTCTTCTTTTTTTATTTCTAAAATATTTACCCTGAATTCAGAAAATTCTCACTGGCAGTCCTCTATCTACCCTACAACCTTCTTGAGAGTTGGCTATCACAACAGGAAGATTCCTTCAAAATAGATGCCCTAGAAAGATAATGAGAATGAGAAATTCTGAGTATTTTCATAGACTCTGCTTGAAAATGATGCAGTTCATTATCCAGAAACAACCACATGATCCATATAAATGTAAAGAGATTGAAAGTGCTGCTCCTCTAATTTAAACAGGAACATAACGTTGTGTATTGATGCTTCAATGTTTCTTCATTGTATTAATCCAATTTTAATATTTTTAATCTCAACAAAAGTTGTCTCCACTCTGTGAGGTCAAAGAAGTAGAATAGTGTATAGGGCATTTTTTTGCATATGTGTTTCCTTGGTTCAATCCCTCATTCCATAGATGGTTTCATATACCTGATACAAGTTATCTCTAAGCAGAGAGGCAAAATTAAGCGCTGAATATCACTGTTTACTCCAAAGACAAAACAACAGCTACCACCCCCATATTTAGGATAATTGCTATAAACACTATTCTGAAATGAGTAGAATAAAGATTCATCATAGGACCTTTGATGTTTAGAGTTTCTTAGATCCCGCTGGGTAGGCATTGTATGAACCATCTATCATGAGGGTCAAGAATATTTCTAAAGTTCTTATATTATTCTCCTAGAAGTTTTTCCTTCAATTCTTCTCAAAGACATCTTAAGCTTTTTCTTATGAAAGCTTCTTTTCTATTCTCTCTCATTATTCTTCATTCCCATATATCTATATGAAGTGGACTTTTGGGAATAAATCAAAGGGTCTAACATTTTCTCAAAACACTTCCTGTCTTTAGGAGCATGAGAAGAAAAGATCATTTTAACAATGAATGTTAGCATATATTAAATTCTTTTTATGTCATAGAAATTACACTAAGTAATTTCATGCATTTAATACTCACAGTGACCTTTTGAAATGGCATTATAATTATTCCTGTTTAAATAGCCCAGTGTTCCGTAACTAGTAACTATGGAACTAGGATTCAAAACCTATTTGGTCTCGAGGCCATGGTGCAATGTTGCCCTTCTTTCTATTGTCATTATTCTCCTAAGTATAGGGATTTTATATTCCATAGTTATTAAACAAAATAATATTACATAAATAAGTGCTTCTGTGTATGCATGTATGTATGTGCATACACACAAACACACCCCACCTAAATCTCTTATACTTAAATATGTCCATTCCTAATCTATATTTGTAGAAATTGCTTTAAAGATAATGACTGTATTATTCTGAAAAGCATGCATAAGGGAAATAATTATGCTATATAGTATTTCCATTATTAATTTTTAGAGGGCTATCCATAGTAGCTGTAATAATGGTTTTATTCATAGAGGCTGTAATAGCTACAGTACTGCCAAAAGTGTTCAAATAGCTATTTTTGAACACACTCATAAGTTACAAGTTTTGTTGTTTCTTGTTTTTTTTTATATAATCTCTTGTTAAGAAAGAAAATTATAATTTGGGGACTGAGTAAACTGGGTAAAGAAAAAAAAAGTATAATAGTGGACATAATCTACAATTTTGATAGTCTTCATAATAAAGTATATACAGGTATCATGGCAATATATAATGAATTACACCAAAATGTTTATGATGTTATAAAACAACGTTACTTCAATAAGAATAATAACACAATAATATTATATTAATAAATATATTTAAAGATATATTTCAAAATGTTAATATACATTTGTAAGTATATTATTTGCTGATTCTCAGAGTCAGTATTTACTTGAATTTTATTTATTAACTATCACCATACTTTTCTCAATGTATTAAATAATATATAAAATACTACTGAAATATATTTAAGATAGTAAATGACATAAACAAAGCTATACCATAGATTCAATGTTTAATTCAGGTGTTTAAAATAATATTATGTTTCTATGGGTTATAGTATGGAGTTTTGTCAAAACGTAACAATAAGGAGTTGAAGAATGTACAGCAAGTAAGGCACTTGCTTTGCATCTGGCCCTATTAATTTTAATTCCCAGCAGAACATATCATAACTTGAGTCCTCTTAGGAGTCATTCCTGAGCATTGAAGCAGGAATAAACTTTAATCACAGTTAGGTGTGCCTTCAAACCAAATAAATAAATAAAGGTCACAGTATAATACATGACGTAGCAATTCCACTTCTAGCCCTTGTACCATAGTTAAATATTTTTATAATACTTTAAAAATCTTTGTCCGTAAAATATTTTTTCTAAACCCTAAAACACAAAAACATTATTTAAAAGTATTAAACACAACTATGTACACTATGTAAATACTTGAAATGTTGAGTGACAAAAGAATGGATAAAAAATTGTGAGTTTTTTGGTTAGATATCATGTTATTATAAGAAAAGATGAAATCTAGCAGTTTCTCCACAAGTTGAATGGACCTGGAAGGTATTACTTTAATCAAATTAAGTCAGAGAAAGAAGTAAAAGTACAAGATGAATATAGTCATTTTGGCAGATAGAGAAACAAAACAAAGAAATAGATAGTAGCAAATGAAAATAAACCCGTACCCCTGGGTTATAAAACTCAGAATCCTCAGCACTCTGAGGAATAGGTGTTTCGGATTGGAGGTAAACTAAAAGTATGGATAGTAATGGATGACATTGAGCACATTGGTGATAGTGTGTGGTAACTGTAAATTGATACTATAAATATAAACAGTATCACAAACATGTGAACTATTCTATAATCATGTATAAATCTTGATATCAATTTACTGTGAAATTATGTTATTTTTAATTATTTGTAGTTTTAAAAGCTTTAAAAATTTTGGAAAGCTATTGATTAAGTTGCTCTACACTTAATTTTTATAGAATTTTATAATTCTATAAATTTATAATGTATAATGATCAATACTTCAAGTTTGTGTGAAAAGCAGTCATGTTCATTAATAGTTTAAAACCTTCAATACTGGGGCCGGAGCTGTGGTGCAAGCTGTAAGGTTTGCAAGTGTTAGACCTAGGACAGACCATGGTTCGATCCCCAGTGTCCCATATGGTCCCCCAAGCCAGGAGTGATTTCTGAATGCATAGCCAGGAGTAACTTGAGTATCACTTGGTGTGACAAAAAAAAAAAAAAAAAACAACAACAACAAAAAAAAAAAAAAAACAAAGAAAAAAACCTGCAATACTTATAACCCCGTTTCACTGCTATTTCTTGAGCTCCCCTCACTATTGAAATGTCCTAAAAATGTAGCCTATTTTCAAAACATAATAATACAATTCTATTTCCAAATGATTTCTCTAGAAAATGTTAAGAGAACACATTAATCATTTACATGAGCTAACTCAAATAACTCTAAGAGTTTTATTACTATATCACATGTTAAATTGTGCTCTTTCACTTCAAAGTGTAAAGGAAGCATATTTTAGGCCAATTTAATGTTAAATCACATATTGTAGTATTTTTTATAACACTATTTTATTTCCAGTCCTAATTTTCTATATTTGCTAGGATAATGTCTTTTAAGCTTTCAATATAATCCATAGTTTTAATGATTCGTTGAAGAGATTCACAGCCTAAAGAAATCATTATTACATGGTTGTTACAGTGAAAAGAAAGAAATAAAAACCCCATAAATGGTTCATCAGGCAAAAAAAAAATGGAGTTAAAAACAGGTTAAAGGTTTAGAGCATCTTTCCCAGTGAATCATAAAAATACATTTAATTATTCTTTCCATAAACCAGCAAATCTTCTAAAGTATTGTCTACTTAGAGAATTTATATGTATTGTAGAGATTGTGTATTTTATCAGGGGCTGATCATATTAACTGATCATGTGAATTTACGTTTTATGGGAAAAGGATCATTTAAATCTGATATTTATTGGTGTTGATCGTTATGTTCAACCACTGTACAAAAATTACAAGCCAAACTATAATAGCAGTTTCCACTATAACCAGCACTTTACAAACTATCTGGATAAATGTACATAGATAACCTCAAAATGGCAATCAGATAAAACATTCTTGATTAGATTATCCCAAGTATTAGTTTCTAGCAACCTACTTAGGGCCTATCAAGAAAGCAGGTTCAAAAAAGCAGAGTGATAGCACAATGGGTATGGCATTTGTCTTGCATGTGACCAACTGGGCTCCATTCTCAGCATTTAATATGGTTCCGTGAACCTGCAAGGAGTAATTTCTGAGCATGGGAAAGGAGTAAAGCCTAAATGCCACCAGTTATGCTCCAAAAACAAAACACAACAAAGAAAACAGGCTTATCTGGGAATGTAAAGTTTTGAACAACTCAGGCCTAATGCATTTACAGTTTCCTTGATATAAATGCTATACCTTATTATCTTTCCTTGATATAAATGCTATACCATATTATGATAACAAATAGCATCCTAATTTGATTAACTTCATATAACAAATGTATTTCACTCAGCCCTTTCATTTACCATTAGGGAACTAGCTCCCCAAGCTATAGCCCATGATTTATACTGCTTTCAGTCTTTGGTTCTGTCTTGAGTTCAGGCTTATCTTGACATAGCTGTCACAGGGGAAGAAGAAACTATGAAAAGTCGTATATGTCTTTGTACTGTGTAATTATAACTACATGTTTTATTTACCTTCTATTGGTCCTCACTGGACTCTACCACAAAAGGTTCAGAATTTCAGATTCCAATATGTACATAAAGTAGAAAAAAACAGTGATAAATAAGGACTTCAAGTGCTCATCATATTTAGAAATTAGTCAACATTGTGGATATAAAATCTGTGAAAGACAAAGATGTCATAGTTCATAATCAGAAAAATCTTCTAATTGCTAGGGTTAAGTGAAAATAATCAATCTGAAGAAGTAGTGGTAACAAAAATTCTCTGAAATGAGAATATGGCATCTTGCTTACTCAGGATAGTATCAAAACTTTTGCATAAAACATATTTCACTTAAAGGAGAAAGAGGTACCACTTCAAGCTATTTTGAGAGCATTTGGTAAAAACCAATAATTTTCTTCTAATTAAAATATTTATCAATAGCAGGCAAACATTATAGAGAAAGAGAAGTGGAAATCTAACTTATTTTGAACAAAGAAAGTTTCTGAATTATTTTCTAAGTTCAGACTATTCAGTAAAATATTTAAATGTATTGAAGAAATTAATCATTTTAAATTAAACTATTTTCAATTTTCATTAAAATAAACCCAATATAGAGATCCTGAGACAAGGATTAGGTCACTAAATTTAGTACATACATTGAAGGCTTAAATTATGAAGACTCCAGATCATAACATGAACTCACCTATTTCTGATTTGCTTCAAAATCCAAGTTCTTTACTCCTACAAAAATTGTTGTGCTAAGGATGAAAACCACAGAATCTTGGATGAGTCTGTAGTTGCCAAAAGTGGTGACATTAAATAGTTGAGATTATCAGTCATTCTCAAAATTTTTCTAACTTGTTCTTTCAGTTACTGTATAATAATGATGAATAACCACAGTAAGTTAGATGTTATTCGTGAAATATTTCCTCTTTTTATGCTGGTTCATAGTTGACCTTATCTTGATGGATAGAGAATTCATATTATAGTCACTCCAGAGGTATAAAGATATAAGTGTCATGGGAGAAAAAGGTTTATCACAGAGCAAGAATACTGGAGGGAAGGCTACGTGGCACGAAATAGGGAGACATTAATGAAAGGGTTCCTGATGTTGAGGAAAATCATGCTGACACAGACGTAGACACAAATTATTGTCCTAAATAATATTGTAACATTCTGTAAAATAGACTGTAAATACAAAATATGAAATACAAAAGGGATGACCAACGTCTATCTCTATGCTTTTTTATTTAAGTCCAAGTGACAATCAGGACAGTTTATGAGTCAAGGAAGGTTAGTACAAACTCCACTGCAGAAGTTGAACAATGAACTGATTGAAGAAGTAAGTGACAAGAATGAAAAAGACAATCATAAAGTCTTTAGACCAAGGAATTTAAAATAAAATTTGAAGTCAAGATCTTTCTTTCAGAAACTGAATGACTGGTGAAATGATTTCATTAATTTTAGCCTTTCTTGTACCAATCATCATTCCCAAATTGTAACTATTAGTAACCATGTCTTCGGGTTGGCAGAAGAGTCAAACAACATATCGAAAATGTCTAGTCTCTTATTTGACACAGTAAAGATCTGTGTCTGCCCTTCCACACCCTTGTCATATGCTTGTTATTCACTACTTTTCATCATTTAAACACATTTGTTTAATTTGTACTAAGCAGTAACTAGTTTTCACATTACTTAGGCTTGCATAATGAACAAGCCATGTTTTTGCATTCTTGGAGATTGCATTTTGTGGGACCATAGAAGACAAAAATAGATCATCAAGTCATTATTCAAACGTCTTCAAATTTGATTACTTTTATGGAAGTCTTTATAAATGTAGCAGTGAATGTGAAGTGATAAATTGAAAACTGAAGTAAGGCAAGAAATTGGAGATTTTTTTAAGGAGATTGTATGGTTAGAAACACTACTTGTATAAATACAGTTCATATTTTAGTGGAAGTAATAGGAGATGGAAAACAACAGGACAGAGAGTGGTGAGGGGTGAAGGTTTAGATGACATCCTCTCTTAAACCTCAGGACACTACCAAGGTTTTGGTTTAGGGGCTGTTGTGATGACAGATATGGGCCAAGAAACTCAGGGAGATGTAGTCAGGTAGGATCCCGAGCAAAGATGCTAAGGACTCTGTGTGCTGTGTTGGGAATTTAAACAGTCTCATTACATCTCTTCAGAAAGTAGGTCTGCCCATGCAAGCCAGAACTCTTTTTCTTGCTTGACCAAATGTGACTATTAGCCAATTCACATTTTTCTCAACCCATTTCCTCCAGGCCATTGATCCATGTAGCCTGGTCCAGCCATGCTCAATTTTTATTTCAATAAATAAACTCCCTTCTCTGCCTCTCTGACTGTCCCTTGTGCAATTTCCCGAGTGTTTCTTCCATTTGGTTCCTAGTCATGCTTCTGTTACTGTTTTCATTATTTTAAAAATGGAGAGGATGTGTTTCTGCTGAAGTTTCCCAATCTTGTTTTCACTCTATTGGACTCCAAAGTGTGTTGTCTGGGTGCCGGCAGATGGATGAGGCAGAAAAAGCTACTGATTTGATTTTCCCTTTCAATTTTCAGATCTTTCATTGCATGCCTGGTTTTGTTTTCTCTCCTAACAGTGCATCTAAATACGTGCCTTTCCTTTTTCTCTTGAGGTAATCCTTTTTATTGCTTTTACCTGTAACATTTGCCTTTGATGGTTTCTGGATATGTGTGTAAGATCAAAGATGTTCTGCTTTATGATTAGTTATTGTGTCTGTGCTTCTACTTACTTAGTTTCTTTGTCTGTTTTGGGGGCTTATTTTCCAGCTCACTTCTAAAATAATTTGTTTTCTAAGTTGATTTGTTTAAATTTTCATTTATTTATTTTACTTCATTCACTACAAAATTTAAATAAAAATTCAAAGTGTTGTGAAATAAACCTGTGGGGCAATAGAACTTTGATGTGTACATGGTATGCTATTGAAAGTTTTGTTGTTTTCTAATTGTGAAAAGCGCTTTACATGGTACACAGGGGCCACCAGGGACATTCTCCTGATTCTTAGTACTGAAGAGGTCATGTGGCTCTGGGTACCAAATTCAGGGTCTTTAAAGTGCAGTATTTGTTCAGCTACTTGAATTACAACACTGAACTGCATTGCTGATATTTTCAAAAGCAACTATCACGTATGATAACATATACTTGGAAACAGTCATGAAATTGCAACCATAAAACATGAGTTCTGCAAACAAATGTTATCTCGACCTAAAAAATAAGCAAATACCATACCAGGGAAGCTCAACATTTCTACAAAGCTTCTGTGATTTCAATCCATTTTTAATGTTGAGCAATCATTAATATGTCATCAACATCATCGCCCATGAAATCAATAATTTGATCAACTTCCTAAATTAGAAGTCTATTCAGTCAAAAAAAAAAGTAAGAGGAAAAAAAGCTACTTATTTGCTGATCTGCAATAAATCTTAAAAGCTTATCTAAAAAGTATCTTCAAGAAATTAAAAATTAATTCTTATTGTTACTCCATTACTTCACAGAAAACACAGATACCATAACAATTCTCATTAGTTTTATGTTTGTGGTCGGGCAGATAATGCACAAATGGCATGATTAGAAAGTTCGTCTTCCTAACTAAATAGTAATTTATTGTATATTGCCATTGTTTATTAATTCCTTATTTGTTTAATGTTTTAGAACTTTAAGTTTTTTATTAGCCAAATGAATTTAATTTAAATGAATCAATTTTGTAACAATAATTATAGCTTTGTTTTATATTATTCATATTTTATGCATTATGCTTTCCAATGATGTTTGTATAAAAATTGTATTTTAAAATCATTCTTCAAATATATACAGATATATGAAAATATTGATATATATTGTTTTCAGACTCACACAGTCCTAGCATTTTTCATGGATTATGTGAGGTGCCAGAGATTTTAACACAGGTCTGCCAGTTGCAAGGCAGATGTCTTCTAATAGCTCTCTGACCCAGATATCTTCAATTATTTTTCTCAGACTTCAAATAAGTATTGAAAGTTTATCACAAACTACATACTAATTATTTCTCTAGATGATTCTAATTTTTTCTGGCTTAAGTATAGAAGTGACAATTTACATTCTATGTATCAGCATTATAGTTTATTATTCTCAAATTAATTATATTGTTATAACCAATATTACAGTAAAATCATGAAAACTGAATAAAGAAACATATATACTTGCATTTTTAACATATATACACCTTGCACTTCAAATCACTATAGGTTTATACTTTGAGATATGATGCCTCTATAGATATTGGGAAAAGCTTGGACTATAATAAAGAAATGGGAGTCTACAAAGATTATGAAATACCCTAGGACAGTGGTCGGCAAGCCGTGGCTCTCGAGCCACATCAGCTCTTTACACTTTTTAACGCAGCTCTTTTGTGTGCCAGGTGGCAGCTCCAGGAGTCAGGACTCTGCTCCTACCCTCTGTCAGTACACGTTCTATGTGGTTCTCAAAATAAATTTCTATTATGGTTTTGGCGAGATTTGGCTCAGTTGAAAAAAAAAAAAAAAGGTTGCCCACCACTGCCCCAGGAAAAATGCAAAGAGAATATTTTAGAAGTTTGTAGACTATTATGGTCAAACAATTAAGGAACTCTTAGCCATGTATAGACAGGAGATAGAAAATATTTTTCAGAAAGGTGATTCTTATTGGGCAAGTTGACTTTATTCAGGTCTGCAGGAAAGGAAGGTATTCTACTAAAAAGAAATGTATAGGGGCCAGAGTGATCACAAGTGAGAGGGCATTTGCCTTGCACCAGGCTGAACAGGGTTCAATTCCAAGCATTCGATATGCCCCCAGGTGTGATTTCTGAGTGCAGTGCCAGGAGTAACCCCTGAGCACTGCCAGGTCTGGCCCAAAACAAACAAACAAACAAACAAAAAGAAATGTATAAACCCAAAACACACAGCATTGATTCATATGGGGTGCTATAAGAAAGTCAATGTTACAGGAATGTGACTTATGTAATAGGAAATGTTAGACATGAAACTTTTAGTCAAGTGCAATATCATCTGAGAACCATAATATAAATATATTTTAATCAGGAAATAAGATAGAATAAAAAATTACAGTCAAATATATTTGTACATGTAAATGCTATACATATTTTGTCCATAGTATATTGCACTTAATGTCAGACAATCACAATTTAAACAAATTATAAACATTTACTTATAAACATTACATAGTATCATCTCTAGATATTAAAAAATGAAAACAGGGGGCCGGAGAGATAGCATGGAGGCAAGGTGTTTGCCTTGCATGCAGAGGGTCGGTGATTCGAATCCCTGCATCCCATATGGTCCTTGAGCCTGCCAGGAGCAATTTCGTAATCAAATAAATATAATTAATTTAAACTTTTGCATATTTTTAGTTAGATTATTATTTTGGTATACTTTCCTTGGTTTGTATAAGCCCTAAAAATATAAAATGCCATTGTGGGTCTTGATATATTTGATATCATATGTTAGAAGTGATATAGTAGTCTATGGCCATACCACCCAGTGTGTGCCCAATCTCGTCTGATCTCGGAAGCTAAGCAGGGTCAGGCTTAGTTAGTAATTGAATGGGAGACCACCTGAGAATACCAGGTGCTGTAGGCAAATAAATAAATAAAAGGAAGTGATGTAGTAGAAATCACTTAGTATATATAGATTTAGATATGAATTTCTTCTTTGCAAATTGAGCCTTCTACTTGAAATATAAATTTGAATTCTTACATTATTTTGACATCTATAAAAATTGGTGATTTTCTTCTTCAGCTTTACTAATTACTTGAAAAATACACATAAGTCTTCTGTGTCATATGCTTGTGCTACACTTAGGTCTATTCACATCTCTTAATGATGTTATGAGGATTAATTTAAGTAATAAAGGAAAAGGACTTAGTAGATTGGCTCATATAAGTGTTCAATAAATTATAGCAATGATGCTATTATTTTTCCAATTAATAAGGACTCACTTGATCTACTTTATTCCTGGAAGTATTCGAGTTTTAATAAATTAATGACTATTTCATTTTCTTGTTTGAAAATATCTTTATAACAGTGTTTGATTACCACTAACCAGGTCCACAACTAAGATGAGATAATATAAAATCTCCCCCACAAATATCTGTCAATGTTAAACATTCCAGTTTGAATACAATTTATTTAGATTGCTAATTTTAAGATTAAGGATGGAGATATAATAGCCCAAAGGATTCAATACTGCATAAGCAGTGGAAATGAATAGTTTTTAGTTGAAATGACTCTTAGAATTGCATTTTATATTCAATAATATATATATATAAAGAAAAATGAAGTGAGTAGTATGTATGGAAATAAATGTATATTCTTCAGATATAATATATAGAACTATATGATTCATTATGTAAGTCTATTGAGATTGGGTTATATAAAAATAAAACAAGAAATATAAAGCAACCTTTACTTTTTAATGCATTAGTGTTAGTTATACCAGTGATATATTGTTTGTTTTCTTTCCTGAGTAGATCAAATGTCCTCCTTTTATTTAGCTGATTTTATTAAAAGATAGTTCATATTACAAAATTCACTCAAGGCTTATTGAAAATCAGTGATAGTAAAATCCTATTTATGTACGCAATATATTGATACTGTGATATTTATTATTTTCTTTATACTTTTCATGTCTGTAGGATCTCAAGTGGTATTCATTTTATCATTTATATTAAAATTTTGGTATTTTTTTAAAATAATAATTAGTCAGGCTAGAGTTTTATCAGTCTTACTATTAAACTTCTCAAAGGACTATTTTTGGCTTTATATATTTTCTAAGTTTCTTTTATATTTTAAATTTTTGTGTTTAACTATAGGTACTAAATTTATTTTTAATTTCAATGCTCTTTCTCTAATATATTATAACAGGGTACAAGTTACATATTACAAAATCAATTTGACTTTTTAGGTTGAGTCTACAAATACATATTGAAAATACTTCCTTTTTTCTCCAATTACCATACTAATTTTTCATTTTTTTATATTATTAACTAGACACTTTACTTTACAAAATTATTCATAGTTAACTTTTAGGCATGCAATGGTCCAGCATCAGTCTAACCACAGTGTCAACTTCCTACTGCCAATGACCCCAGGTAGTCTCATTGCTATAAAGTCTGAATTCTTGATAAGCAAAATTTTTTTTTTGGTTTTTGGGTCACACCCGGCAGAGCTCAGGGGTTACTCCTGGCTCCATGCTCAGAAATTGCTCCTGGCAGGCACGGGGGGCCATATGGGGCACCGGGATTCAAACCGATGACCTTTTGCATGTAAGGCAAATGCCTTACCTCCATGCTATCTCCCAGGCCCCGATAAGCAAATTTTTAAGTTTGGTTGTTGTGGTTTAGATCAATGCTAGCAATAACATTGAGTCTGGTTTTATTTATAACTTTAACTTTCCTATATAACTCCTCTAATGTACCTGAGTTCCTTGACACCAGCCTCCATTATTTCCCATATTCTTTTTCTACTTCTTGCCTCAATTTTTTCCCTCTCTGTCCTTCTTATGCTCAGAAGTCAAAGACCATTGAATTTTTCCTCCCCATACTACCTTGCATTTCTCCATCATGCACCATTCCCTTATTCTATACACCAGAGATAAGGGTCTGTATTGTCTTCACTCTGGTTTACTTAACATGATTTTCTCCAGTTTCATTCAAGCTGGAACAAATTGTCTGATTTCATCAATCCTTTCAGCTCTGTAATGTTCCATTTATATATGTATGTATACACATATAAACATATATATAGCACATCTTAATATATTCATTGGCCATTGGACATCTAGATAGATTCTACATCTTACGTATTGTACTATTACAATGAATAGTTGCATATATATGTCCCTTTGACTTAATTTTTTGTCTACTGGGTATAGAAACCCACAAATGAAATTAGTAGGTCTATTGCACCTCTCAGTTCTTAATTTATTGAAAAATTCCTGTATTGTTATCCACTGAGGTTGAAACAGACAACATCCCCATCAGGCTTGATACAAAATGATTGAGAAATGATAAGAAATGATACTTATGATACAAAATGATTCTCTACTACATCCCTGACAACATGGATTATTCTCAGTATGTTTAATATTTGCTATTCTCACTGGTGTGAGATAATATCTCATTTGCCACTTTGATTTGAATTTTTTCAAATATTATAAGATGATGAGCACTTTTCATATGCTTATTGGTCATCCCTCTTCTTCAGAAAAGTGCCTCTCCCCATTTTTGATAGGAAAAAGTTGTACTATCTTAAAGTACTACTTAAACTGCATTTATTTATACTGCTGTTATTTTGATTTAATTCAAAATCCTTGCTAATTTTTCTGTTGTCTTCTTTGATACATGGTTTATTCAGAAGTGTATTTAATTATTTAATTTAATTATTTAAATAATAAATTTTCATTTATTTTAAATTTATAGTTTAATTTCACTATGGTCTTATGGCATACATTTTATGATTTTATTTTATTATTTATATTGTTTCATCAACATTATTTGTACATTATTAATATGCATTTCTCTATTGAGCTTGTGAAGTCTGATTGTTATTGGTCAACTCAATCATTTTGTCTTATTTTAGTGTTCCATTACTGAGATAAATCTAACAATAATTTTGAATTTTACTAATCATTTTTAAATGTCATTGATTGATCAGTAAAATAATTTCACATTTTGGGACATACCTAGTTGAACTCAAAAATTATATCTAAAAATTTTTCACTCATGAATCACTGTTGAAAGGGTTTGGGGAATCATATTGTGTGCTGGGATCAATTCTGGTTGGCACTGTGCAAAGAAAGTACCCTATTATGTTTCAGTATCTGCTGGCTCCATCATCATTGATTCTTAATGTTTAATAAATTAGCAAATTAATTTTATATGCTTAAATCCACATTACTAGCCAAAATGTGGTTGCTGATGCTTAAATTCAATAATTTGTTCTTTAGTCAAAATAAAATACATTTTATATTCTTTACTAAGCAGCATATAATAACAACTATTTATAGATTCATGGATGATTTAGTCAAAATATGTTTTATATTTTGGGGTATACCTATACTGAAGAATTTTTTTACTTATCCCTTATCAAAGGCAAGATATTAATATTCTTCTGGCATTAAGATTATGGTAATGGTTTTATGAAAACACTCATTTTAAAGCTATTGATTCATCTATTAAATGGAAATTAGCCTAAAAGAGATTCTAAGAATCTTTTCTTTGCATGATATAATTTCATCATAAAAATGAGAAAATAATTATTTACAAACTTTTGTGATTTATTATGTATTTTGAAGACCTGCACTTTTCTTCATCAATTAAAAATAAGTCAGTAGTTTGAAATAAATTAATGAATAGAAGATTTAATTGGCATCTAGTAAAAACTACATTCACACAAGTTGATATGAATATGATAATAATTTTTTGTCAAATAAAAATCCACTGACATGCTCATTGAAGTTGCTACTCTCCTCTGAACAACAACAAAAAATCACTTTTGCCTCAGAAACTTAATTATACCTAGTCTATCACTTTGTGTAAGTATTTGAATGATCTTATATTATTTCAAACTCAACATTTCATGATCTTATCTTCCCTAGGTAGCTAATTAAACCAGTGACTGAACTATTCAATTCATACCAAGGCAATCAGGAATTTTCATTTATTCTCAACTAGTTCTTTGCATAATTGCACAACTCTCTCCCCCATACCTCCATGCTATAATCTTCAAAGAGCAAAATTGAATACACTTAATGAGTTGCTTTCAAAATAAAAAACAAAACAAAACAAAACAAGGCCATCTTCTCAAGAACTTGACCAATTTGTATTCATCTCAATGGAAGATGGCTTGCTTGTTCAAAAATGAGCTAGTAAGTATCCTAATATGACCTCTACTTAGTTCAATCTATTGATTTTGAAAAGTTTCCCCCTTATGTTAAAAAAATAAATCTAATTTGTGAAGCATGATCACTAATTTTTCATTCAGAGAGAATTAGTGGAGAGAAAATTAAGTTCTCTTAACTATAGAAGTACCTCAGGGAATCAGTCACCTATCAATGTATGGAAAGTTTCAGCCTGTAACTTACCTAATTTCATTAACGTTAAAAGGAGTTTTGCTTGAAATCCTAAGTGAATCATTGCTTTAGGAGATCTGTAAGAGTTTGCTGATTATCTTTATTTTGTAATGTCATTATTTTGTAATGACTCTATTATCCAGTTTAAACTTTTAACTCATTAGGTTTGAAATAGATGGTAGAATTTGGAGGGAACCTAAGACTTTTGAATGTAATTAAATTAGCGTTGTATCACATAGAATCATTTACCATGATGATTACTAAAGACCTGTTGCATAGAAAGTCCCCAAATGTACTAGTGACTAGTACCATATGTGAACAATGAAATTTGAGTTTTTAGTGTCTATCCTTATAACTGTGTTAATATTCAAATGCTGATATTCTGACGTGCCTCTTTCTCCTCACTTAAAGGGGTCATGCATTCTGATTTACAGGAAAGCGTGATTATAGAGTCCTTTGTGTACCATAATCTCCTTTCTTCGGACAATTTATTATTTAATTTTTATTGTGAACAAAGTGAATTACGAGTCTTTCATAGTAATCTTTAAGGTACATAGTGACAATAAATCAGGGTCATTCTAACCACCAGTGTTGTCCTCCCTCCTCCCGTATTCCCAGCATGCATCCTATATCTCCTTTCTTTGTCCCCCAGGCTGCTAGCATAACTGGTTCCCTCAGTGTATAGCTTGTATGTAGATTGGGTATCAATTCTGTTGTTGACTTTGGACTTGGTGTTTAAGTCTGTTTTTTATTTTCACTCAGTGTTCATACTACTGTTTGGTCCTGGTATCAACCATTTATTTCCCCCTCAATTTATGAGGCAGAACAAGATAACGAAAGTCTCCTGGCACCATAATAAGACCTTGGGGTGTGAAAATGAGCATGTAGGAAGCCTGCAGTTGTTCCCATGACAGTGCTTCAAGGGTGGAGAAACCCTATATCCCTTAGGCCAAGGGAATTAATTCCCTTTCTAATTTCCCCAAAATTTGCTGTGCCTATGCTAAGGGAAAAAAGGGGAGAAAAAAAAAAAGCACAAAACCTTGCCACCGCCCCTCCTCTCTCTCTCTCTCTTAGTTTTATTGTTGTTGTCACTGTTGTGCTTTTTTGGTAATTGCTGGTTTTGTTTGTTTGTTTTTGTTTTTTTGTTATGCTTTTCTTTTTTCCTTTCTCTTTTGAATTGATATTTATAAGCTCTAGATGAATTCATCCCAGTGTTTTTTCTTTTTTTCTCTTTTCTTTTTCTCTCTCTTTTTTTCCAAATTAAACCACATAATTTGAATCATCTCCGGACAATTTCTATCCAGATCAAGGCAATCTTTAAGGTAGAGTGTGTGAGGCAGTAAGTATAGGGCATGCATGTTGTAATACCAAATTAGGGATCTGAGGGAATTCCACCTGTAGAGTTACTTTGAGGAATTGTAGTTCAGAAGGTCTAGAATGGAATAATGATGTACAAGTTAAAGAGATGGTCCTAATATCATTCTGACCCAGCACTGCTGCTTTTATTGTTAAACACTTCTTTTTCTTCACATGCAATGCATTTGTAAACCCTAGATGTCTATGACTTGAGGAGAAATAGTTGACTTTTGACAAGAAAAAATAAAAAAGAATTACCTGTTATCAAAGGACCAGGCAATGTTTGGAATAACATACATTGTGGAAAATAAGTCGCCATAGTAATTCTACAAAGATTCCACTAAATTCATATTTTGATGTTAATATATATTAAAAAATCCAGGTTGTTTTTAAGAATATCATTTATCAGGATATTGTTTACACTTAAAACATGAAGATTCAATTCTTAGTCAGAAGACCAAATTTGAGTAAAATGAATACTTATATTGAATTACTGGATATTGAAAAGTATACTAATAGTCATTTGAAGAAGATGTAATTTCCTGAGCTGATAGTTGAGTGGGTGCTTTATGTAACAAAATTATTCTTCATCTTCTAATGTTGGGAACATACTGAGAATTGAATTCTGATAACTACAATGGTAGTGAGTGAGATAAATAGAATGCCTGTCTCAAATATAGACAAGGAGTGAGGGAGGAGGGTGTTGAGGGGCATAGTGGTGGAAATGTTGCACTAGAAAAGCGCAGTGTTCTTTTTTATAGCTAAAACACAACTACAAACATGTTTATAATCATGGTGCTTAAATAAAGATTTTTTTAAATAAATTAAAATGTAAAGGGTCATATAAATAGTTGGCCAAAGTAAAAAGAAAAGAAAAATAGAAATAGAAATGACAAGAAAAAGGAAGATGAAGGTCAAACTAAAATCCCTACACATATAGAAAATTTTTGGTGTTTCTGAATTCAAATGGCTACAAAATATATGTTCCATGTATTCTGGTTCAGAGTGATAGTAGAGCAGGTCTAGACTATTTGACTCAAGACATCTCTGATCCAGATTTAAACCTTATTCCTTATAGAGTTCTTGGTCTCCTATAGGAATAATCCTCTAAATTATTATATATGTATATATAGACAATTCCTCCAAAATGCATACTATATATAAGAACTAGCCCCAAACTATATTTATACATATATGTGGCAACACACACATACACACAGGCTGAAGGAAACGTTTGTAAATATCATACAAGTTTCTCAATCCCCCCAAATTAAGCACGATTCTCAGGCACCATCTCCTAATTGCAGAATCGTTGGCATCAGCCAAGAAGATCATTCAAGACATTGGTAAAGAAGATACTGAAGAGTTTGAGTGGGAAGAAATGTTAGTCAAATAATAAATTGCATTATTCTAATTTCTCCTTGAATTCTAATAATCTTTGTGTGATTTTCCAAGGCCAAGCTAAAAGTAGATGCGTTATTTTGGCAATACAGTGCAGTCTGAGAATCTTTTGCATACTCAACGAGCATAAAATATGCATGTTGGATATGTTCTAGAAATCTGTAGGACTACATAATACATACAGTTGACAAGATGGTTTTTTACATTGAAAATATATTTTTTTTGTGGTTTTTGGGTCACACCCGGCAGTGCTCAGGGGTTACTCCTGGCTCCATGCTCAGAAATTGCTCCTGGCAGGCACGGGGGACCATATGGGGCACCGGGATTCGAACCGATGACCTTTTGCATGAAAGGCAAACACCTTACCTCCATGCTATCTCCCGGACCCACATTGAAAATATTTTGAGCTTAAAACTGATCAATGGTTTTTCAACATGTAAATGAATATAAGAAATTTTGAAGATTTTGAATATATTTTGTTTGTTTTTGAGATTGTATCACTGATATGTGCATTTGCCTAAATTATATATGTATAAAAATATAACATGTACATATTATATATCTGCCTAAATTATATATATAATTTATGTAAAAATAAGGGGCCCGGGAGATAGCATGGAGGTAAGGCGTTTGCCTTTCATGCAAAAGGTCAGCGGTTCGAATCCCGGTGCCCCATATGGTCCCCCATGCCTGCCAGGAGCAATTTCTGAGCATGGAGCCAGGAGTAACCCCTGAGCACTGCCGGGTGTGACCCAAAAACAAAACAAAAAAAATTATATATAATATATATACCATGTACATATTTAAAATATCGAAAACTATTTTCAGGTTGGAAATCAACAAGGTTTGAAGACAATTCAAATTATTCTAATAAATTTTATTTGGCCAGTTTACAGAATAATTTTTAACTTGTTTGGGTTTAGGATCATATCCAAAAGTAGTGTTCTGTATTTATTCCTGGGTTTCTGTTCACATTCACATTCTAAATTGGAGGCTTCAAAGAGGTGTTGGCTACATACAAGACAAATGTCTTAAATTTTGTGCAATCTCTTCAGTCCTAGAAATATTTACTGGTCAAATACAGCCCTCAGAATGTAGAGACAGATGAAAGGCATTGTTTAGATATACCAGTCATATCTTAAATTTTATGTATTTTTTTCTTTGGCCGACTTTACCCAAGTAGGTAGGAGGATAATTTCTTTCATTTAGAAAGCAATTAATTTCTATTTTATATTTGTTCTGAATTTTATTTCACTTTAATATAAAAATTGAATATATAGTACATCCTTAAATTACAAGTAAATTAACCCACATCCTTAAGCATATATGTGCTATTAAAATATAAGTTCTAATATTAAAATCTAAAATTAAAGTCTTAAAATCTTAAAAAAATCTATTTTTGGTTTTCTTATATTTTTATTGAGCATCTTAAAATAATCTTTACAGATAGAAAATCGATAAAGACCTATATCATGTGCTATCTTCTAAGTGAAAATATTCTTATTCTCCAGAAACTGTGGTATGTAGAAGTTGATGTTAAAGATGATTTTTATGTTTATGGACATACTATTTATCTATAAAATCAATCCTTTAAAACTTGTGTAGAATAGCAAATGGTCCTGGTGGTCCATCCACAGTAATGTATTAGGAATTTCTGCATTTGTTTCAGAATTTGATAAAATCTAATCATTTCCATAAATAGGAAAGTAAGTAATAAGCTTGAAAAGTAGCCCAATGGTCTAAGCATTAGCTTTAAATGTGTGGTGCCAGTTTTGTCCATGGTTCTATGTGGCTTTTTAGGCATAGGCAGGAGTGACTACTAAGCATAGAACAGGAGTAATCTCCAAGCACTATAGCGTATGCCTCATCCCTGAAAAAAAATAAAAGAAACAAAAAGCAATTCTGAAACATTTCAGCCTATTTTTCTCAAAATTTTGCTCATTGTTTTTAGGAGTTGCCCAGATTTCAGACCTTTGCTTAAGATAAGTTCAGAAATCAATCAATTCAGAAAGATGAATTCAGAACTTTAATAACAGGAAAAAATGTTGATTTTAAAACTAGCTAGAAAGGTCGCATTCAGAAATTATGCATCATTTTTCTGCAAGAAAGGTAGGGTCAGAATATAGAATTCTAAAATATCTCCCAAGCTGTGTAGATTAACTTTTTGACTTTTATTTAAATAGAACTTTTCTACAAAACAGTGTAAATAACCACTTTAATTTTAGGTTCCAGTATTCTTCTTTTCTTACATCTATACATATTTGAGTAAGGATAATAAAATCAAGAGAACTGTCAAATTCTGAATAGACTGAGGGATACTTCTATGGAATACTTGTCAATTTACTAACAGTATATTGTTATAAGCTTCAGAAACTACAACAACAACATGCACACACATAACACACACCCCACTTACTCATGTATTCATTTGTACATAGTAAACAAATAGCTCAAGGGATCAGTATTTTAGCTAAACGGTGATTTTAAATACAGCAAAGCTTTATTAATTTGGAGTTTATGATATATCAAATAGAACTAAGTAGAATTCATCCTTTCCGTGGAGAATTGGTAATATAAATAATATTAAAATAAATTTCATAGAAGACATATGGATGTAATATTCATGAAATTTGTAAAATATTCAATATAGTTGCAACAGGAAACTCATTACAAATATCATGGATTAATACTGTTTTGATCATTTGCAATTTTGGTTTAGATGCATAGTTTATTAATTTATAAATATCTTAATTAGACCTGATATAAAGTTTTGAGAAAATGGGAAGTAGTGTAATTAATGATTATGCAATGACTAAAAGCATAAAGCTATTACCTTCCTCTGGCTACAAACATCATGTATACACATCATCTATATATAAACATCATATATATACATATATATAGATATACACTGAAGCAGCATAGGGACCTTAATATTGAAAAACCAACTGTATAAAATAGAAATAATTTAGTTTTTCAAATCATCTTATTTTTGTCAATGAGACAAATAATTTTATCCCAATTTTCCTTTGTTAAGAACATCAACCTAATTCTTTTATTTTAAAATATGTGATTACATAGTTGTTCATAATTTAATTTCAGGCTTACAACTTATGCCCCCTTCATACATGAATGTTTCCCACCAACAGTTTCTGGTTTTCCCCCACTTTTTCTCTAGCCAGTCTCTGCTCAGACATTTTACATCTCTCTCTCTCTGTCCTCTCTCTCACTCTCTTTCCTTTTTAGACACTGTAGTTTGCATTATTTTTATTGAAGGGATACAATGCCTATTACTTTATCTCCATCCAACATCTAGTTATTATCCCAAGGGATCAGTTTCAATTATCACTGTCATAGTGCTTCTTTCTTTGTCCTAACTGCACTGTTCCACTATATGTAGCAAGCTTCCTAACATTTACTGGTATTCCTGGCCTTGCTTCCTCTCTCATCTCTTGATATTATTACCACCTAATTGTTCTTTTTATATCTCATAAATGAGTGAGATTTTTTATGTCTATTGCTCTTTCTTTGACTAATTTCATTCATCAAAATAATCTCCATTATATCCATGTGTAAGAAAATTTTAGAACTTCATCTTTTCTAGCAGCTGATAGTATTTATTTCAATACGTAGATGTACCACAGTTTCTTTAGTCACTTATCTACTGTTGGACACCTGGCACCTTGGTTGTTTCCAGTTCTCACTATTATAAATAGTGGTGTGAGGAACACAGGACTGCAGATGCAATCTCTGCATTGTGTTTTTGTGTTCCTACAGCATATCCCTAGAAACAGTATTGCTGGATATAGGGAAGCTCAATTTCCAGTTTTTTGAGGAACGTTCATACTGTTTTCGAAAAAGCTATATCAGTCAACATTCTTACCAACAGTGAGAGTCCCTTTCTCCCTACATACACAGCAGATCATGTGATCTTGTGTGTTCTTGCTTTTTGTGATATGTGTGAGTCTCTGTGGTGTGAGGTGATAGCTTATTGTTATTTTTATTTTCATCTCCTTGATCACTAGTAATGTGGAACATTTTTTCAGGTGCTTTTTGGCCATCTAAAATTCTTCTTTGAGAAAATATCTAATCATATCTTTTCTCTATTTCTTAATGTGGTTAGACTTTTTTTCTTGCTGAACACTCCCAGTGCCTTATATAGTTTAGATATTAAACTTTTATCAGTTTCTCCCATTCTGTGGTAGACTTTGTGTCCTAGTCATCATTTCCTTTAAGGTGCAGGAGCTTTTCGTTTAATGTAGTTCCATTCATTTCTTTGCTTTAACTTTCTTAGAGAGTGGTGTTTCTTCCTTGAATTTGCTTTTAGCTTCAATATCATGCAGTGTTCTGCCTACATTTTTTTCTTCCTTATAGTTTCAGGTCTGATATCAAGGTCTTTAATCTATTTTGATTTGTCTATTTTTCATGCAATTAAATAGAGATCTGAATTTCCTTTTCCACATGTAGTTGACCAGTTGTCTCAACACCACTTGTTGAAGAAGAGTTCCTTGCTCCATTTTGTATTTCTTGCCTCTTTATCAAATATTAATTACTAATATACCTGTGTTTCTGTTTCAGAACAGGTTTCCCTTTGTTCCAGTACCATGCTGTTTAAATTATTACAGTTTTATAGTAGAGTTATAGAAGGAAAAAGTGATTCCTTCTGTTTTCTTTTTCTCAAGGATTTTCTTAGTTATTCATGGGTATTTATTGTATCATATAAACTTCAGTATTGTTGATCCACTGCTTTTAAAAATTTCATAGGCAATCTTATAAGGATTGCATTACATCTGTACAATGCTTTTGGAAATATTGCCATTTTAATTATGTTGATACTTCCTATCCATTAACAAGGTATATTTCCATTTCCTTTTTTTTAATTTCTTATTTTTAATTATGAGAACAAAGATGCAAAGAAAGAGGACAAGGTAAAGTTACAGTGGAAGGACAATCACCCATAAATAGAATTCTCAGAAGTCCCCTTGCTGATATCTTGACTTTGAACTTTCAGCCAAAGAACATTAAGAAAAATAAAACAGAACCCATGTACAATTACTTTGTCCCTCAAGTCCCCAGAATGTGATACATAATTTTTCAACTCTTTAGTTGAAAATCAAGGTACTTAATTTTCTAAGGCACAATTGTGAATGTGATTGTTCTTATAATAGCTATAGCCTGACACTTTAGTATACAAGTTTATTGTTTTAGTAATCCATTCATTAATAATGTATTAAATATTTTAATAATCTATTAACTCATTTATTATTTATTAATTTCATATTTATTTATTATTTAATAATTGTGTATTATAATATAGTAACTTAATAGTCTATTGTTTTAATTGTTTTTGTAGGTCCTTTAAACATATATGTCTATTTAGCCATTCTCATTCATTTCTTATATCAAAGTCAATACATCCTTGTAAAGTTTTCACCTGATTTGTCTATCAAGAGGCGACAGAATGGTGTTGAAGTCTTCCATCTATTGTGTTATTGTTGATGACTTTCTATAGTTCTATTAGCAGTTATTTTGAATATTTTTCTGGCCCCACATTAGATGCTTATATGTTTATCAGTATGATTACTTAGTGATATGCATATCTTTTGATTATTAAGAAATGACCATCTCTGTAATAACCAAAGCCTTTTTAAGTTGATGTCAGTTAATATTAGTATGGCCACTACAGCATTTTAAAAAGAAGTTGTTTTCTTGAAGGATTGTCTTCCAGCCTTTGACTTTAAGTATGTGTTTGCTCTAAATATTCAAATGAGTTTTTCGCAGGGATTACAATCTTGAATTTAATTTTCGGATGCATTTTGTCACTTTGTGTCTCTTAATTGGTGCATTTAGTCCATTAATATAGAGAGATATAATTGGAACATTGTTTTGTGCTATATTTTGTAAAATATTGTTGCTTGTGAGACCTGTAGATGTTAAATTAGACAGTTCATTGTTCTTTTGAGGTTGGTTTTGAATCTGTAAAATTACTGAGCTGTTTGTTGTTTATCCATGAAGCATGTATCCTTCCTAAAACCTTAATGAAAGTCTGGTTGGGTGAAGTATTCGTGTTGAGGTGTTCATTTCATTTTTTTTTCCACTATATCCCAAGGCTACCTTCAGGCCTGGAGGGTTGCTTTTGATAAATGAACTGTAAATCTTAAGGATACTTCTTTTTTCTTTTTTTTTTTGGTTTTTGGTTTTTGAGTCACACCCGGCAGTGCTCAGGGGTTACTCCTGGCTCCATGCTCAGAAATTGCTCCTGGCAGGCACGGGGGACCATACATATGGGATACTTCTTTATTTAGAATTTCCCTTTTTGATCTTTCTGTTTTCAGTATTTTATCCCTATCTTTGTGACTAACATGTGCCTTTGGGTGTTTTTATTTGTGTTTCTTTTAGGTGGTACAATTTAGGCATCCAGGATATGGGTACAAGCACTCTTGAGTTCTGGAAACTTTTCATCAATGTTGCCTTTGACTATTGCTTCTTCATTGTGGTTTTCTTCGTGTCATTCTGGGACCCCAATTTGTTACCTAACTTGTACCAAAGGTCTATTTTTGTTTGTTTGCTTATTTTGAGGATTTTTTCCATCTTTGGGCCATATTTTAAGGCTATTTTCTAATATGGAAGTGTTATGCAGCTCATCTTGCATCTCACTGATTATCTCCTTGGTAGCTGTTACTCTGCTGATGAGGCTTTCTAGTGAATTCCTCATTTCACCTACCATGTTTTTCAGACCATTATTTCAGCTTGAAGTTTCCTCATTTCTATTTCATATCCTCTTGAGTCTTATTTGCTATTTAGTCTGTTTGTTCCATGGTTTCATTAAGTTTTTGAACATCCTTCACATTTCCTCTCTACAGTCTTAGAGAGATAAAGTAGATCACTGATGTTAGTAGAGTCATTGGAACTCACACATTTGTTCACTATGCGTGGTGGGTTATGCATCTTCCCATTGTGACCTTTGCTATGCGTGCTTTTTTTATGTAGATTTTTTAATGTGTTATGTTGAGGCTCCTTGCCTAGCAGCAATGTGAGGCCATGAAGCAAATAGTTCTCAGTGCTACCTCCCTGCCCTGGTTGTCTGTGTCACAGCCACACTGCCATGGGGCCTTTATGTCAGACTTAACTTTAGCTCACTTCCTCAATGCTAATCTGGGCCACCTGATAGTTCATAGTCTAGTTCAGAGTCCTAAAATCCAGCCTTAGAAGTGAGTAAGGGCAGCACTCCCAGATGGTCAGCTCTAACTCCTAAATCCACACCACTGATAGCAGCATAATAGTGCAGTTACTAGTGTGGCTTAATATGTGCACTCCAGTTGCTGCCTGGCTCTTGCTCCTTTTCTCTGTGCTGATGTCCCCAACCTGAGCTTGATAGATCTGTGCCACTTTCTCAGCACTCCATCCACCTTCCACAATTCCCTGCTCTGCTGTAGGATTAATTCAGGGCAAAACTCATCCTATCTCTGGGAACACCAAAGCCACATTTGCTGCTTCCAGCTCAGCCTCTGCTCTCTAAAACAAAATAGCTGCCATTGTTTTTGTTTGTTTGTTTGCTTGTTTTCAGGCAATCTGCCTCAGTGCTTGATATCTAGTACTTTATATCAGTGCTTCAATCTAGCAATCTGCCTTATCTAGACAGATTTAGACAACTGCCTTCTTCAGGTGCCCAGTCCCTTTGCTGGGCTCACAGCTTGGGGAATTTCACACAGATTGCTTAGCATGAGTTATTCTGCTGCATTTTTTGCTGCCATTTTACCTAAATTTTCCCAATTTGTCTTTCATCTGATGAAGATTTTGATACTTTTGTCATTTCTAGTTTTTTTTTTCATGTCTTCCCACTGCATTCTGCTCTTACTCACTTCCCTTCTAATGCTGAATGAATTTCACTTCAAGAATTTTCTGTTATCCTCCTTTAAATTTAACCCATACTCATTTTCTCCTACCTACCAGAGAATGCCATTAAATAATACCATTGTTCTTCTTTTTCTACTCATGGCAAGCTATGTTTACCATCCAGAGGAGGGAAAAAGTAAACTCATAAGTTTATTTTCCTTTTCATTTATTCCTCCCAAGTTAAATGGCTCTCAAGACTTACAATTCTGTTTTCGCAATAAAAAATTGCTCCCTGTTATATTCTCACTATTTTAAAATTTGGCTGCCTTTCTTAGACCTTCTACTCATCATTCAGTCTACTTGAAGCTGACAGTATTACTTATTATTTTATAGAAAATAAATTTCAACAAATTTGGAAACCTGCCATTCCCAAGTTTATAAAGGTAAAAGTTCCTGCATGCTCAATGTTATCCTTTATTCTCACCACGGTGTAGAAGTAACCTGCACACTATGAAATATTAACTCATCCACCCAAGTTCTGAGATTTATACTAGAACAGTCTACTTCCCCAGAGACCTTGGTACATTGATTATTATGTCATTCTGCAATGTATTCAAAAAACAACTGCAATTTGTTGGGAATATACTAATATATTCATAGGTGAAGAAGCAGAATTAGAAAAATACCAAAAGTTATGCTTCAATAGTGAATCCAGAATGAAATATAAAATAACATATACAGAGAATTTTTTCCTACCATGTGTTGACAGTTACCCCATAATTCTTTAAAAAAATCTATGATTAAAATTCTAAAGAAATTTTATGAAATAATCTTGAGTAATTGTCTATATCTTCCATTTACTAATAAATAAAATAATCTGACTTTATGTTACTCAGTTTTTGACTCTTGTAATCTTATTTTTTCAAGACAATTTATATTTTAGAGCCTTACAGATATGTAATGATTTAATAATTATATTCCAAAATAGGTTATCAATAGACTCTGCATCATTACAACTTTTGGTTTTCCTTCTCCATCTCTTGATCTTTCTTGGTTTCTTTTAGTAATTGCATCTCCTTTTTTGTAGAAAAGTGGTTATGCACTGCTGCATCTCAATAACATTTGGTTTTAACTTTCTCATCAAACTTAATGATCTGGATAAATAACTATTTTTTCTGATGTTTCCTAAAAGTATAAGAAAAATATCCTTTTAAAATCTTAATCACTGCCATTCCCTTCATTCTCTCACATATACCACTAGTTTTAGAGTTTTCTTTGTTAATATCTAATATATAAAATGAAAACATTTGAATTAGAAGTGGCCTGTATCTGTCGGTTTTGTTAGCCACTTAATGTGAAGAATGGAATTCTCCAGTACATTGTGTGGTAAACAAATAAACAAATGATCACTCCTGTCTATTTTACTTCATCAATTTTCACACTATTGTTTAAAATGTTTTCTATACCACTTTCCACAAGTCACAGATTGAAGATGTTCAAAGTATTGTATGAGTTATTACTTGTATTAATATTTGGATTATAATAAAAATAATAGTTTCTAATGTTATAAACCAAGAAGAGGGCTTATAAATAATAATATCAATAGTTACCTCAGTTGAAGACTGACTTTGTTGGGTCCTATCATTCTCAGATCTGGAAACACTGATGTCTTGCCTCCATATCGGACTCTTCTCTTCAACACTTTGGATCTACAAACATCGGTGACTATGTAGTGAGTAGCATTACTACAAAGATAAACCAGTCTACATTGAGAATTGACTTGATTGTCTACCTCGTATGTATAATTTTCTTTTTTCACTGGTAAGAAGCAAGCTTAGAATAAGTGTGTTTTGGTCAGCAAGACAGGTTATACAATAAGCAAAGTTTCCTGTCAAGTTATTAGATTAGTTTGACTAATATAACTTAATTTTCTTTGAGAAAAGTTGAGGTTATAGTGAGATTCATATAAAATTAGAACTTTTACCAATTATTTAGCCAAACATTTCATTTTTAGGGGCTGAGGTTTAAAGGGAAAGGGAAAATGATAAAGCAATTACAAAATGTATTAATCCTGATATTTTTCAGTGTGTTTCTAAAGTTATGTTTCTGTTTTAATGTCTCTCTTTTTTTTTTTTTAGTTATCCCTGGTTGCACTTAGCGATAATGCCTGACTGCTCTCAGAAATTACTCTTAGTTGGCACTGGGAACCATTTAAGATGCCAGAGATCAAATCTGGATTGGCAGCATACAGGGTGAAAGTCCTACCTTTTGTGCTATTGCTTATAATACATTACTAAAACATAAATATTACACTAGTTGCAAAAAATCTGATATCCATGGTTCTATTATAAAGAATCTACATGCGTTTCTAGAATTTTGCAGTTCTACTTGAGCTAAGTTCTATAGTTGGTATATAGCATTCATGACCATAAAATCATAGGTGACTCATAGATTGACTTGAGCATAGTCATTTATTCCTTCCCAGCCTTTTGTAAAGCAGCAAACATAACAAGACAACAGAGGAACTCACTCAGATTCCAAGGTTAAGATAATACTCAGCCTAGGAAGCATATCAAATACAACAAAACTATATAAATTATTTGAAGATTTCAAAGAAACAATCTAAGTAATATTTATGAGATAAATGGAAGAGAATTTCATATAAAACTAAAGAATGAGATTTAAATAAAAATCCAACTCAAGTCATAGAGATATGAATTATAATGCTTGCTTTAAAAGCATAACAGAGAGGCACAGCCAAAAATCCCCAAAATTATATCATTAAAATGAATAATAAAGGAAATCCTACAATAACCAGCAAAAATGATGAATAAGGGATATGTAGATTAATAAGTTTTATATAATAAGTTTTCAAAGGAGAAAAATTGTGTGGATGGTAATGAAGATGGATAAATGATTTGGATATAATACAGAAAGTTAAAGATTAATTGATAAATGAAAGCCATTGGGAACGGAAAAAACATTTCATGCTTTTGGATTGTAAGAATCAATATTGTCAAAATGACCATCCCACCGAAATAGAATATCCAACAACAAACCCTTATATATATGGTCAGCTATTTTTTGACAAAAGAGCTGAAAGCATGACATGGAAATTAATTATCTTCAACAAATAGTGTTTGAACAATCACCCATATATTATAAATAATAGCTGGATATATATCTCACACCTTACACAGAAATGAAATAAAAGCCCCTCAAATACCTCGAGATAAGAGCAGACCCTATAAGGCACATCAAGGAAAATATAGGTTAGACACTCCAAGACCTAGATCTCTAAGGAGTCTTTAACAATATGATGCCAATGACAAAGGCTACAGAACGAAAACTAAACAAATGAGAATTCATCAAACTAAGAGAAGTTTCTATACAGCAAAAGAAATGAGATAAAATGACAAGGACCAGTTCACAATGTGAAGCTCACCACAAAGACCGGTGAGTGCAGTTAGAAAAATAACTACACTAACAACTACCATGACATTGTTAATGAGTAGGAGAAATGCAGGCAGGGGTTGGAGGTTGAGGAAGATAGGGGAATTGGTGGTGGAAATGTTACACTGGTGAAGGGTGTGTTCTTTGTATGACTGAAACCAAACTACAATCATGTTTGTAATCACAGTGTTTTAAAAAATATATACATATAAAACAAAAAATTAAATTAAATTAAAAGAGCTAATAGGAAAAATATTTACACTCAAAACATCAGAAAAAGAAATGATATAGAAGGTATACAAAGTAATAAAAAATAAACAAAAACAAATCTTAAAATCCCATAAAATCATTTGGAAAAGAAATCAACACACTTCTCTGAAGAAGACCAACAGATGGCCAACAGGCACATGTTGTTCTGTTCATCATAATTTATCATTAGAAAAATCCAAATTAAGATAAAAATTAATATCATCTTACACCAGTAATAATGACACATATCAAAAATACAGAGAACAATCTGTTTGGACAGAACTATGGTGAAAAAGAACTCTTATCCACTGTTGATATGAATGCTAACTGTCCAACACTTAAGAAAACAGTGTGGAAGTTTTTCAGTAAACTTAGAATTGAGCTCCCATTTGAACCACTAATTCCATTTCTGGATATCTATCTCCAGGACAAAAAAAATTCACTTAAAAGAAGTGTACATACCATAATTTATTTCAGCACTCAGAATAGCTAGGATTTGGAGTCAACTTAAATGTCCAATGACAGATGAGTGGATCATGATGATGTGACATATATGCACATATACTATATATACAATGAAATATTGCACAGCTATTAGGAATGATACAATCAGGCATTTTACTTATCATGGATGAAATTGGAAGATATTATGTTAATATAGTAAGCCAACAGAAGGATACACAAAAGATTATATCACTTATATGTGATATTGAGAATAATTATCAGGAAATGTAGTGGTTTAAAGGATACTTCCTAGATCACCTGTGGCATCAGATATAGGGAAGAAAAGAAATAAATAAAGTGTATGCAGAAAAAGATATATGAGAAATAACAAGGTGAGGGGTTTAAGGAGATTTATGAACTCAATGATGATAAATAAGGAAGAATAGAGCCAAACCACAAATTAAACAACACTGAAGTCATAAGACATGGACTAATAACCAAACTTAAAAATTGTCTGTCAAGATAACAGACTGGGAGGATGAGGTAGAAAAGTAACCTGGGTAAATTGGTGGAGCAAAGTTGACACTTGTGTTGGGATTGAAGCAAAAATATTGTATTCTAAAACTCATCTAAAAATAAAATTCTATATAACAGTGCTTTTATAAAAATATATTAAATAAAGGAAAAATGTCTGGGCAAAACAAGCAGTACTACCACTTTCTAATGATTTCTTTGGAGATTTAACTCCAATGACAAAGAATTAAAGTAATGCACAAAGAAATAAAAAGGATGTTACTGCTTCAGCCCAGAAATTACCTTGAGAATACTTTAGAAATTATACACCGTGCCAATGATTGCATAAGGACAGTTACAATTAAGGTAAACATCTTACATCTTGTACTCTCTTTTCAGCCTCTTCATTATAATTTGTTAGGGAAATTAAAATCAAAATAACAATGAGATGTCATATATACCATATATGATATGGCATTTCTATTCTTAGGCTTCTATCTAAATAACCCAAAAACTCAATTGATAAGGAATTAATGGATATATATCCATTGCAGTGCTATTTGGAGTAGATAATATTAAAACAATACAAGTTTCCTCATAAGAAATTATTGGAATAAAGATACTAAATAACTACCTAATGAGATTCTGCTCAGACATAAGAAAAGGCATAAGATCTTACCTTTTATCTATGTTCTCTTGAACACATCACTCATATATATATATATATATATATATATATATATATATATATATATATATATATCTTCTATCTTGCATATATTCTCTCTCTTACACACATTTTCCCTTCCCCTTCCTATATTGCTCTAAGTAACCCCCTACGGGGTCTCAGACTAGCCGCCGCGGCCCACAAATGGCCCTCTCTACAACATTTTGTGGCCCTGCCCTGGATGAATCTTTTTTTGTTTTGTTTTTAGTTGTTTGGGTCACACCCACCAATGTTCAAGGTTCAAGGATTACTACTAACTTTGCACTCAAGGATCACCCTGACTTTGCCTCCTGTGGCCCGCAGGTAAACTGAGTTTGAGACCCCTGCAAGTAGAGCTAATTTACTTTCTTAAAATAGAGAGCTAATATCTGCAACAACATGACAGAACAGAAAAGAGTCTAGCTAAATGTTACATTAGAAGATATCTATGATCACACCTTTGTAAGGGCTCCAGGCAAGTATAATAAACTTTTGACCTCAGACTACAGAAAGAAACTATCAGAGTGGGAGGAGGGAATGTCATTTGCCTAAGGGATAACACCCAATGGGCTGTGGTGATTAGATCTTAATATGTTGTTGGTGGGTGTGGGATGCACTTATATTTTGAGTAGGTGTGAAACTATACCCTAATATGTAGACTCAAAGTTACCCCAATAGAAATTAAAAATAGAAAGCAATTTATAAATTTAAAGGTATCCATAATCTTAACCAACATGATTAGTTTGTAGTAGCAGCTGAAAATGAATTTTCAGTGCTCCCTGACAAGGTGAAGGCAGTTTTGTTATTAACTATAATATTTCTATTAGAAAACCAGAGGTCATAGCTCCTTAGTATTTTTGTTTTGAGCGACAACTTTGGAGGATTGTCCACTTCACTGAGCATTTACTAAAAAGACATCCAATTCAGATATAATTAGAACCCATAAATTGACAGATCTGGAGACTAACGGTTTTCATATAGAATGAAAAATCTCTCTGGCTAATACAAATAGAAACATGTTTTCTTAAATATACCAGCATATTCTCAACATAAAAATTATTTAAAAAAATCATGGAATTTGGGACCGAAGCAATAGCACAGTGGGTAGAGTGTTTGTCTTATACATGGCTGACCCAGGCATTTCATATGGTCCTCTGAACTGCCAGTGGTAATTTCTATACTCAGGAATAACCCCCAAGTACCAACAGGTGTAGTCCAAAAACAAACAAACCAAAAAACCATGGAACTTGTATTCTTGTGATATTGCTATTTTGCTTTCACAAAGTCAACTGAAGAATAATTGATTGTCCTCTTCCATGTGGCTGATAGTCTACAAATAGAACAGGTTATTTATACCTACAATTTCTCTAAATCTGCTATTTCCTAAAATAAGAATGGCAGAGCAATCTGCTTGTTTTCAGGTTTAAGACGCTTCCCTCATTATAAAAAGTCCATCCCTATTAACAACACATTGCAATAAAACAAAGAAAAGGGAATTAGAATAAATCGCTAACTTATTTGGAAATACTGCTTGTTATAAGACCAACCAAGCAGATGTACATAGAGTTTGCCAAATTATTTTGCAATAATATTATAAAATATTTTTCTCAATGAAAAAGCGTATGGCTATCAACCTAAGAAAAATCCTGTTGAAACATGTGTTCAAACCTGTCTTCAGAAGTTACTTAATATATCGATAATTATGAGTCTATTCAATGTCTGGTTTTGAATTGCTTTCTCTGTAATTCACAAAAAAGCACAAGAATGCCAGATGGCAATGCATAAGATGAGAATAATTTAACGCATTTACTTAACAAAGTACTGTAACTTGGCTTTTTTGAGAAGGGAAATGTATTTTTAGAGAATCAGGCTTCACATCTAAATGTATATATATGGGTAGATGGATGCATACATGCATATATATGTATAGTATAAATCTAAAAAAATAATTTTAAATGATGCCATGCAGTCAAATCATGCTTGGTTAGTGCATTGTGTATACCCATCAACAAAGCTTAACAGATTCAGACTTAGGGGTGAATATTCTTTGTAGTAGTTTTATTCGTTTAAAAATAGAGTGAAGATGGGTCTGACAAAGTAGAATGAGCAATATTCCCATCAAGACATTTACTTTTAAAATGCAATTAACGAAGCCCAGAGAGTAAAGGCAGGAAGAAAAACATTCAGATTTCTCTATTGAAATTTTATGTACTACACAGTAATTATACTTGATAATAAATTCAAAACTAAAATTATATAGCATGGCTATTCTAAGTAATCACAACTTCATGTAACATACATGTATTTTTTATTCCTTTTAGTGTTATAGTGAAGATACTAGATGTATTTTGTGGTAAAAAAACCTTTAAATTGGGTAAAAACTAAATATCGAACTAATGATCTTCTTTCCTCTCTTAGTCAACTTTTTATTTCATTATAATATAACCAAATCTATGTAAATTTAGATGACAGTAGAAAAATGTCTTCAAAGTGGCCTATTCTGTCAAGTGCTTCTAGATTTTCTTTTAAATGCTCATCTATTAAAAAATATTCTCAAAACCAGATTTTCTGGGTGATTTACCATTGAGGTTGTATTTTCTTTGAGAATATACCCAGTGTTACACAGGAATTACTCCTGGTTCTGTTCTCAGAGATAACTTCTGGCAGATGCTTTAGATAATCATATGTGTGGCCAGGAATCAAATCTAACTCAAATATGATCAAATCAGACTTAATATATATACTAAATTATATATCATACATATAGCATTTAGAAATTCAGAATCAAAAATATCCTTCTTACTCACTGAAATAATACTGTAGAACTCCTGAATTCCATATGAGGCTTTTTCTAGCCCAAAGAACCAAAATATCGATGTTAATTTCTATACCCTGTAAACCTCAGAAGTTCTGTCTCTCATAAAATTTCTCACATGAGATGAGAGCACAGTATACCTGCTAAACTACACTTGAATCCCGAGGATTTCTAGAATTACAATAGAAAGAATCATTCTATTGACATCTACTCAGCATTAGAAGTCACACTGCCAATCTCTCGCTAAACTGTAAGCAATATATAAATTCTATCTGCAATTTCAAGAGGATTTGTATCTCTGTGCCCAATTCATTTCTTTGAAAGGCAAGTGACCTCCCTCTATCCTCTTTTCTTGTTTGTTGATGGCTGCCTCTGCAATTGATTAGCTTCCATTTGTTTATATAATATTAAAGAGAATTTCAGGCACCAATCTTTCAAGTTCCCAGCAACAACAACGACAAAAAAAAAAAAAACCCACATTGTTTCCAGTTTCTTAAAACATAATTAATCTGTAGACTTCAGTGCTGGGTGAACTCAATTGATTTCTTTTTCTGCCCCCCTCCCCTCCCCTCCTTGCTTTATCACTTGACAGCTTGAAAGTAGGCCTGGAAATCTTATTTGCATTCATGTAGCAAGGCTGGAGAATAAACCAGGCAAACGTGTCTATTTGTGTACTTCAATATATGACTGCGCTTGCTTCAATCAAGGCTTATTTTCAGTATCACGGCCAACAAAAGCATTAAACGAGTTTTCTCCAACATGAGTGATAAGCTGTAGAATGTATTTCTTGAAAGTATCTCTTTTTCCCTTGTGACACTTAAGGAGGAAATAAAAAACAGAGACAAGAGTGCAAATCTCACTAGAAGTCAAAGAGCCCTCACGTTTGAACTCTTTCTCCGCATTTTCTGACATGTTAAGTACCTTCATTATAGTTTAGGTTCTACCTGATTGTAAGTTTAAAAGGTTACCTTTAATTTCAAAAGAAATTATTTGTTAATCAGTATTTCGCATTGAACGTTAAGAACTACATTTTCCGTCTAAGATTGTGATTTCATATACTGATCTCTTTTGAGAATAGATACAGATATTGGACTTCTAAGAATCAAAGAATAAAATAAGGTTTTAAGTCTATATTTTCCATGCATTAGCATTACTTGGCCATCATCTTCTCTCTATATATATTCTCTATTATATATATTCTGTATATATATATATATATATATTCTCTGCCTATTGAAAAAATTGGTATACTTGTATTCAAATATTTTCTTCCCTAAGTAATCCCCTTCCTAGGGGCTAAACACTTAGCTGAACTCAATTATTTTTCTTATTGTAAACTCTCATGGTTTCATCTGGATATGTGACAATGTGTCTGAGGGTATATGTGTTTGTGTATGAGAAAGAGATTTGCACTTTATAGAAATATAAGAGGAAGAGAAAAATCACTTTCCTTGTGTTCTACATAATGCTATGACATAGTGTTAATGACAGAATGGTGTTCTTAGTCATTTCAGTCAACACATTCTTCTTTTCACAACCTAATCTCCTTCATCTGAAAGCTAAATATATTTTTAGCCAACACACTGGGACCATGTCATTGATTTATGAATATAAGGTGAAGGACTTCATAAATTTTCTTGCCTGACCTCCATCTGTCATTTCCACAGTCAAATCTATTTTAAGAAATATAAAACAAATTGTCCTAATGGGGCACATTATCACCTTGATATATCATACAGGAAGAAATTCTTTTGCTTCTTATCACATGTACTCAAAGAAAATTAGCTTTACACTTCCCTAAGCTGACTTTATCTCTATCCTTTATATTTCATACTGGTGGTAATATACATTACTCAAAAGTTAACTAATTCTGAATATTCTGACAAGATATTGAAATAAGTTCCTTCAGCCTCTTGATGATAAGTACCGGCCAAGTAGAAACAGTTGTTCCTGCATCTAAGGATTCCTGCAAATTAATTCCCACCCAAACTACCTGACAGATCCATTAGAGTGACTAACTGCTCCTTTGCTACATATGAATTTGCATTCTAACAAGACTATCAGTATAACTTTGACAAGCATCACATAGTATGTCTCATATTTATACTAAAATAATAGAGAAGTAAAAAATAAAAAAGGAAATAGATAAGGAAGGAGGAAGGAAGGAAAGAGAAATGAAAGAAGGAATGAGGAAGGAAGGACCGAAGGATGGAAGGAAGAAGAAAGGGAGGGAGGGAGGGAGCAAGAAGAGAGAGAAGCAGGAAGGAATGGAGGGTGGAAGAGAGTAACCAAAAAGGGAGGGAGGAAGGAAGGAAAAAAGAAAGGAAGGAAGGAAAAAGAAGGAAGAATAAACGAAGGAAGGAAGGAAGGAAGGAATAATAAACTAAGGAAGGAAGGGAGGGAAGGAGGCAGTGAGGAAGTGAAGAGGGAAGGGGGAGGAAGATAGCAACAAAGGAAGGAAGCAAAGGAAAGTAGGGCATTTGTCTTGCACATGGCCAACCTGTGACAGTCTCAGGTCTGAGTTCTTTCATCCCATATTGTACTGAGCTTGCCAGGAGTAATTTGTGTGTGTGGCCTCCAAAATAAATATCTATCTATCTATCTATCTATATGTGTTAAATGCTAGTCATTTTAAGAAAGAAATAAGGAAGGAAAGAAGACGGACGAAAGAAAGAAAGAAAGAAAGAAAGAAAGAAAGAAAGAAAGAAAGAAAGAAAGAAAGAAAGAAAGAAAGAAAGAAAGAAAGAAAGAAAGAAAGAAA
>PVKC010001044.1:0-55071 GCA_004027635.1 Crocidura indochinensis
CTATTTTTTTCTTCTTTCTCAAACAAATCCACATAACTTATACTGACTAGTCCCCCTTCCCAATCAGGGTGGGAAAGGGCGGTAGCCAAGAACAAACAGGTGTAAGACCACCAAGTATCAAACTAGACGCAGAGGGGACCACTTGCTTTAGCAACCCCGGGGGGGGGGGGAAGGGGAGTAGGGGAGAGGATATGGGAAGTAGGATGGGAACTGAGGTGGATGGAGGACTTTTTGGTGATGGGAGTTCCCCTGATTTTATGTTAATTTGTACGTAAAATATGATTGCCAATGATATGTAACCCAACATGTTTAAAAATAAAAATTATATTAAAAAAAGGTGTCTTCTCAATTTATGCCTAAATCTTAAATGTGAACACACAATTAAATTGAACAATGAAAATATAATGCAATATAACTTAGAGTATATAGGATAATATTTTGGAATATTATTTTGATATATATAAATAGTTGTTTTCTTCCCCTCCCCCAGTTATTTCTTATTCTTAACATATGCCATACCATTCTATATTTTAAGTTTAGGACAATTTCAGAACTTTACTGACACCCTTTGTAAAGCATTTAAGGATTGTGTTATAAAGTCATAATTTATATGGGTTGTGATTCTCTATTCAGAAGACCAGACCATGATCAATGCAATAGTAGAGTAGTTACAGGGCTCTTTGCATGTATCAAATGTTTCTTCAGTCCTCTAGCAATTTATAAGGTCCCTAAATTTCTTTTTTTTTTTTTTGAGAGATTATTTCAGTGCTTTATTTATTTATTTTGTTTGTTTTTTTTTGGGGGGGTCACACCCGGAGGCACTCAGGGGTTACTCCTAGCTCTGTGCTCAGAAATCACTCCTGGAGGGGCGGGCAGTGGCGCTGAAGGCCTGCCTTGCCTGCTCTAACCTAGGATCCCCCGGTTTCCCATATGGTCCCCCTAGCCAGGAGCGACATCTGAGCGCTTAGTCAGGAGTAACCCATGAGCGGCACCGGGTGTGGCCCAAAAATCAAAAAAAAAAAAGAAAGAAAAGAAAAGATATCGCTCCTGTCAGGCACAGGGGACCATATGGGATGCAGGGATTTCATCCACTGTCTGTCCTGGATCAGTTGCTTGCAAGGCAAGTGCCTTACCGCTGTATTATCTTTTGGCCCCCAGTGTTTTGTCTTTTAGCACACAAGTTGTTTCTCAGCTTTTGTCACTCTGCTATTGAATCCATTAATGAATTTTTGGGGTTATTTTGGGGGGGGGGGGTTTCACACCCGCCAGCGCTCAGGGGCTACTTCTGGCTCTATGCTCGGGAATCACCCCTAGCAGGTTTGGGGGACCATATGGGATGCCAGGATTCGAACCACTGTCCTTCTGCATGCAAGGCAAACGCCTTACAATTGTGCTATCTCTCTGGCCCCATTAATGAATTATTTTATTTAAACATTTTGATTACATATATGATTGTGATTAGGTTTCGGTCATGTGAAGAGTCCCTAAATTTCTTTAGAAGTTATCCCAGAGTGCAGAGTCAGGAATAAGCCCTGAACATGACCAGTTGTGATCCAAAATCCCAAAGAGATCAAGTATATATATATATATATATATATATATATATATATATATATATATTCACCCAATAGCAATGTGTGTGCAAACTTTTACCCATATCAGCTGGATATCCAATAATTATATTCAACTAGTGTGAATATATAGTGTGATATCCAATAATTATATTCAACTAGTGTGAGGTAGCATCAAATTTTACAGGTTGAGAGTTTGAGGGTTCAGATGCCAATCACAAGTATAGGATATTTTCTGTGCTTCTGACTAATTAGATATAAATGAAAGTTCCCTTTACAATTTTTTCTCTCATTTGATTAATATTTTATTTAATTATTTCTCAGAACTATTAAACTTGATATATAGATGCAGCATTGAGCTCTTCCCCCTGAAGTGACTGTTAGTGCATGAATGTGCATGTTTCTGTAGGTACATGTTTCTTTTCAGTGATCCTCAAAACTATGGCCCGCGGGTCACATACTGTATTTGTTCCCATTTTGTTTCTTCACTTCAAAATAAGATATATGCAGTGTGCATAGGAATCTGTTCATAGTTTTTGTTTTTACTATAGCCTGGCCTCCAACGATCTGAGGGACAGTGAATTGGCCCCCTGTTTAAAAAGTTTGAGGATTCCTGCTTAGATGTTCTGTTCCTTCATAATCCAATAGATGTCTTCAGCTGAGTCCCAGTGTAATAATCAATGTGCTGCCCTGTATTTATTTCTCTATGTCTCAATCTTTCAGCAAAATATGCAATTAAGCTACTCATATCCTGTTTGAATTGCTCCTTCTAACACTTTGTAAAGCTTGTTCTTACCCAAAATCCCTAGGAAGATGGCATCACTGCATGTGAGTCTCTAAACTCCCTCAAACCTCAAAGTTTTCTCTTGAATAAAAGACATCAAACTCAATATTAAGTAATCCTAGTTTGTCAGTGAATAGGACTCTGAAAAATAGCTTATCATCATAGTACTATTTTATTACACAGGATATTAAGGTATATCAATCAACAGGCATGATACTATACCTGGGGTGTCATAAACAAAAGAACTTCTGTCCCATTGGGGCTAGGACCCTGACATGGTATCACATGTGTTTTGGTTCACCAACCTGCAAGCTCTCTGAACTCCCCTTTTAGATTTTTATGAAGATTCTTTGCCTGGTTATGATTGATGAAGTCAGTGCTCCTTGGTGATTGATTTCAGCTCTAGCACTTCTCCTGAAAGTTTCAACTTTATAGTCAAAAGTTTCCCTTGAAATCATCTCTCCCCTCTGCCTTAACTCTAGAGCACGGGTGCCTCAACTATCCACTTTGTGACCTCTTTTTTGTCGAGTTTACACAATCCTAAGTAAAAAATTGGATATGAAAATCAAAGCTTTTCTTTAAAATAAAATTTTCTGTGAGCCTCACTTTCAGTTATTAGACTCCTCTGGGAGGGATCACAGGTTAAAAGGAATTTCCATAAGCTACCTCAGTAACATAAACTAAGTTGGGATTGTAAGAGGGTAGTTAGGAATAACAAACACTCATTTCACATTCATGGCTCTGAAGTAGTGTATTGTTTTGTTAAATTTTCTTTTGTTTGTTCTTTTTTCAGGAAGTGTGAATAAGAAACTAAATTCTAAAAAAAAGATGTTTCCTACTGTTATATTTTTCTAATTTTTATTGTAACACTCTGGTTGATCACATACAGTTGTTCCAGCATTAAATATTCAAACACAAAGCCAACCACCAGAGTGACTTTCCCTTATTTAGTGCCCCCATTCACTACATGCCTCTCTGCTGACACAAACAAATTTACTTCATATTGTTTGTTACAATACAAAGGCAAGTGAAATAATCAAAACTTAGGTCAACACAGGTCAATTTGAAATGACTGTTATATATCTCCATGGTGTTACTAAAGTCAGTATCTAAAGATTTACTGGGCTGTGGTTGGTGCAGGTTGAGTTTCTGTTTTAATGTTTAGGCTCTCTGAGCTTGGTATATTTCTATGTAACTTCCCACTAGATTTCCTGTGTTACTAGTGGGTTGGCACTACTGTAAAATAATGAGGTGTTGCTTGGCTACATGTGGCCCTGCAGTTCAGGATATATGGATCTAAAATAAACTTGGTGGCTTGGAAGTTTGAGAAATTTTAAATGACGGAGCTGGTCATTTCTTATGGAGAGTGTAGGACGTGATATTTTGCTATTATAATTTATTCAGAAAGGGGACTCTGCATATCACCCTTTGTGATAATGCCACAGAGATATCAACTAAGATCAGGCTACCTGGAAAGCATGGGCAACCATTATTTTCTTTTTGAGCTTGGAGAATGAGCTGAGTCATTATTCAGCTGGGAACATGGGGATTTCCCATTGCAAATCACATTATTTTTACATATCTACATATATTAAAATACCTAAGCAGATTCAATGTTCATACTGTGTGAGTATAAAATCATCTACATCTTTACAGATAATACACATAAGGATATTAAAAATATTCCCAAAAATATATTTGCAAATAATTTACTAAATCTTTGGTTCCAACTTTATTTGGATTATAACCCCTTTTTCAGAGAAATTGTTACTTCTTACTCCCAGAAATCTACCTTCTTTAGATGAAAGCACCTAGACTCCTACCCAGTTTACCTGAGGTTACTACTACTCTTCTGAATCACTGGCAATAGCTGTATTCCTCTGTTCCTCATCCTGCAATGTCCAGGACTGAAGAATTGCCTGATTGGGGAAACCTATTTGAGATGGTATTTATATCTCAAATGTCTGTAGCAAAACTAAAAAGATGCCACAGTAGCCAAGAACTCCTCTTCCGGCTATTATATGACTGACTGAAATTATTTTACCAAATTCATTTATGATGCTACTATTATTCAACATCATTTAGAGATCCTACTCTTATTCCAGACATTGACTTTGTTGTTGCTTTAGTTACTGATACTATAGTTTTACTATACCAAACCCTACTTAACATCTGTTTTTTACAGAATGACACTGGCTACTTTATACAGGCTGCCTGAATCACAACTTCTCATGGAAATATCATGAAATTGATTCGTGTGTGTGTGGGGGGGGTGGTTTTTGGGTCACACCCGGCAGTGCTCAGGGTTTACTCCTGGCTCTCTGCTCAGAAATCGCTCCTGGCAGGCTCGGGGGACCATATGGGATGCCGGGATTCGAACCACTGTCCTTCTGCATGCAAGGCAAACGCTTTACGTCCTTGCTATCTCTCTGGTCCCGTGAAATTGATTCTTGAGATATCTTTGGACAATCCACTTTTCAGTGGCTCCTGGTACAAATCTCCACTATGTAAAACAGCAAGTGGAGGAAGCAAACAACATAAACAAGGCCTACCTATGATTCCCAGTTCTGGGTCCCAGCATGTGCTTTTAGAAACTCTCTTTACTACAGAGAACTTTTTCCCAGTCTTCATATTACAGAATGAAGCAAATCTAAATTTTCTGAAGAACAAGGCTTAGAACAAAAACTTGAGTTCCTCTCCCCTGTTACCTATTTTTAATGTATTTTTCTAATATATGATAATGAGAAAGGGAGATATGTCTACACTAATTCAGTTTTACAACCTAGACAATATATTCTATTCAAGATTAATATTTAAACCTTAATGCTAAACCTAGCTGATTAAGGATATTAATGAACACATTATGAAACAATGCTTTATTACTTTACAGTCTTACACTCAAGAGAGGTGATATCCCACTTTGCAAATATTTGATGTTCAGTAGAAAGGTGCTATCATTAATTTGTTTATGTGTATACATATATATATACTTATATCAAAATAGCTCTCACATTTTTTTCCTTGTACTGTGATTTCAAATTTGAGACTATATTCAATTCATTTTTTTTCATTCAACATTTATTTATAGAGCTCTTATAACATACTTACTATGGTATAGACTGGCCTTTCTTTGTGCTAAGCTTGTTATCCAACAATACAAATGATTTCCATGCATTAGCTTTAACAAGCATGGTTAAATTTGCCAGTTTGTTGTAACTTCATAAAGAGTAAGGTCATATGACAGGAGCTTATTTTGATGCAACTGATGGAAGCTGGGCTCTCCTAACAAACAAATTTTCCATAAGCAGGATGCCACACTGAGAAATTTTGGTTAAACAAAGAGTACCAAAAGCCAATGAGAGATTGCAACTGTCATGATGAAGGTTCTGCAGATAGCCTCCCTCAAATAATCATAGAGGCTTCTCAAATATATTCAGACTGGGTCTTTCAAGGCATGCCATTTTGGCTTGTGGATTGTTCTGAGTAAAGCCCTGCAGACTCAGGAAAGTCTTATCATTCCTCTCAATAGCTAAAAGAATGAAAATTGGAGGTCTTGCCCTAAATAAGGCTTATTACCATAAAATACCTTTCTATCAGAGAAACCTATCTATGTAGTTAGGCAAACAACCAATTACAGACAATCTGGTCTTCACTGATGAATCAGCTTCTCCTCATCGTGAAAGCTCTTTCGTCTTGAAGCTCCAGGCTCCACTCTAGCATCATAAAATATGTTCCTCCACTTGGCCTCACAAATCTTAAAATCCACATACATCTGTATACTCTCAGTAAATATGTAATTAGATTTAGGGTTTCTTTTCTTCTACTTGTCTGACTGATAGACTAAGAATGATATAGGAGGAAAGTCCTTCTCCTTCTTCACAGAACTAAATGGTAAGAGAAAGTGTTCGAACTTATTATAAGTAATTGTCAAAATTATAATAAATACACATAGAATTCAATGCCTCGTAGGTCAAGATAGGATGATTTACTGTTTAGATTTAGATAAATTTGAATTTTATGGAGAATTTGTCCTTATATGTGAATCTTTTAGAACTGGAGTCATGCCGATTGTATCACTTAGCCCTATACCTAGTTGGAGTTGAGATAAGGAGTGCTATAAGGAGCACATGTGTTCCCTGGGCCCATGTGCCTGAGCATCTCACATGTCAGCTGCTGCCCCATGCATATGATACCCAAGCTCATGTTGCCCCATTCTCTCTCTTTTTTAAAAAAAAATTGCTTTGTTTAAAGCAAGGTAGTTTAAAATGCAATTTTTCATAAAGTTGTTTATGACTGAATTTCAGTTATACAATGCACAATGCTACACCTATGCACATTTTCGACCACCAGTGTCTCCAGTTTCCTTCCCGGCCTGCCCTCTGCCTGTCTTTGGGCTAAAAATTTTTCTTCTCTCTTTCTCTTTTTTTCTTTTTAGACACTGTGGTTTGTTGTATTGTTACTGAAGGGGTATCACGCATGTCACTTATCCCCTTTCAGCACCCATCTCAGACTATTATTGTACTAGTCTCTGCCCTAACTTCACTCCTCTAACCTCACTTTTGTAGTAAGCTTCCAACTATAGACTGGTCCTTCTGAGATGCAGACTTTCATACTTCCCTACTTTAACTCTAAAAGGTGCACCAGGCCCTCTCTGCATTTGGAGAAGCCTGTGCCCTCTTGAATACATTATTCTCTCTGTCTCTCTTATCCTTTCCTTCTACTGTAGCAGAATTTCTAAATAAATCCAGTTTTTATTTAAAAAAAATAAAGCATATATATATAATATTACAAATAATGTGTAGAAGATTTTCTTTGAAAATAACTTTTATTTTGTTCTTATTAGGACAATAAGAATCACTTATCTCTTAGGATTCTTTATTCTACTGGAAAAGAATGTATCACATAAATTCACTTGATGTTCCTAAAAATTATTCCTTAAGGAAAAATATCCAGGGTCATTAACTTTCCAAATTTGTTGAAATGGTTTGGACAGCCATATAATGGAGGGCAAATAATTTTTCTATTATTATGTAATTGTCTTTTAGTTCAAATAGACAAAACTTCTTATATTATTGTGATTTATCAAAAATACTACTACTGGGGCCCGGGAGATAGCATGGAGGTAAGGCGTTTGCCTTTCATGCAAAAGGTCATCGGTTCGAATCCCGGTGCCCCATATGGTCCCCCGAGCCTGCCAGGAGCAATTTCTGAGCATGGAACCAGGAGTAACCCCTGAGCACTGCCGGGTGTGACCCAAAAACCAAAAAAAAAAAAATACTATTACTAAGCTATTAAAGGGGGAGAAGATATAATCTCAGAACCCATATGATTTTCATATTTCTCAAGCATGAATATGTTTAATATTTATATAGGGAATTATATTTAAAAGTTCACTAGGATAATTCTCACAAAGATTTGGGGATCTTGAAAACAGAGCTTAGAATTCTTGGGTCCATTCCTGGGGATACTCAGATAAATGGCCAGTCTACCAATACTCAGGCTCAATGCTATGAAAAGGCACCAGGGCCACAGCCAGGAGACTCAGTGTTGCTCAGGGGTCAGTGTGTCAGAAATCATAACCAAAACCTTGAACATATAAGTTACATTCCTCAGACTCCTAAGGTAATCCACACTACTTCACATAGATATATATATATATATTTTTTAACAAATAAGAGTAATTTAATGTCTTTAATCAAATAACTTACTTTTGATATAGATTATTGACATTCAGAATTGAGATTTAATTTATAGCTCATAAATTATTTCTTAAATATCTAAAGTATTGTATTTTACAAATTAATTTGGGTACGGTCCTTTAACCTAATGAGTATTTCTAAGCATAAATATTGTTTACTTAAAATAATATGACAAAGTTCTAGAAATAGCCTAAGGTTAAGATGTTTGCCTTGCATCTATCCAACCTAGTTGGATTCATGGCACCACGTAGTCTCCCAATCCCCATCAGTGTTCACTCCTGAGCAGAGTCAGCAGTACCCCCAGAGTATAACTGAGTGTAATCCTAAATACAAACAAACTAATTTGAACCCTCTATCTCAGGTTGAGATGTGAATGCTCAGATCTATTTTCTTTTTTCTTTTTCCTCTCGTCTCTATAAATATATAAATATAATTTTTATTTAAAAATTATGTAAGAGCCAAATATCAACAGTGTCTGAAGTTTTGAAAGCAGATTAAACATCAAAAAGAATATCATGCAAATAGTAAGATCATTATGTAATAACAGAAGTGAAGACAAATGCTTCTTTTCTGACCCTCAGCAGATAAGATACATCCTAAGGTTCTTTCTATTAGACTGATTCTAATTATACAGGCTCATTGTAGTGAAATTCTTAATTAATTCAAGTATAGAATATAGATTCCTAGTTTGAAAAATAACTCACAATGATTTAAAACCATAATTTAAGAACATTTTATCTTTTTATTTTAACATAATATTAATTTTTACTTATATAAAACTTAACCCAGGATCATAATAAGGGGTAAGGTACTTGTCTACCTGGGTTGAATCTCTGGTACTCTGAGCACCACTAGAAGTGAGACCTGTGTTCAAAGCCAGGAGTGTAAGCCCTCCACCAAAAAGAAAAATAAATAGACAGAAAAATTTTTGTTCCCAGATAGAAAGGCAACTGTATATACTACATAGAAATATTTTTGTTTTGTTTTGTTTTGTTTTTTTATTTTTTTTAAATAGAAATATTTTTAAAAAATCATTGAGATGGGCTGGAGTCAAAGCATAGTGGTCAGGGCAATTTGCCTTGCACATGACTGACCCAGGTTCAATCCCTGGCATCCCAGGTGGTCCTCTGAGCCTGCTAGGTGTAACTTCTGAGCACAAAACCAAGAGTTACCCCTAAGCATCATTAAATGGATATTCCCCAAAATATTATCCAATATTGCACAATTGTGCACATACCTATTTAAATATATCATTTAATTAATTAAATAATTTAATTAAATTAATCCATTTATTAAGTAACTTTGTCCAAATAATATTTTTTAAATAAAAACAAAAATAAAAATAAACAGAAAGAATTACTATAGCACATTTCCACTGTGTGTATTCAAGCTGAATTTTTATTGATCACTATGAGTCAAAATAAAGTTTAAAAAATGGAGAACTTTCTAGACCAGGAGAAGGCAATGACCTCTTTCAGTCTGTTACTAAATAATGTTAGACCTTTGATAAATTATTAATAATACCCATCCTGTAGCCACTTTATAAGTTTGTAAAAAAGGATTTTCCAGTCCTGTGTTAGTGTACTAGGAGAGTTTTGTGTTCTTGATCATAAAGTTTACTTGAAGAGAGGGAAAACATAACAATATGTAATATGTGGTTTAAAAAACCTTGGCTATCCATTGCTTTTTATTTAGCTCTATTTTGTAACTTTTTTTTTACAAATACTATTCAATAATTTATCTCACTTTGAACAGTTTCTCAAAACAAGGAACCTACACAATGGCTCGCAGTTTTAGGCGATCACAAAGCAGAAAAACTAAAGAAAGTTATTTATTCTCTTACGAATTTGTTATATGCTCATCATTAAGTATATGCCAGTGACTGCCAGATGTCATGGGGTACAGAAGTAAACCAAGAATAAAATCACTGGCCTCAGACAACTTTAATTTGAGTAGATGTCTGTTTGATAATCTTTCTAGTCACAGACTAAAAAAAATCTTTTTTGAGCTCACAAACAAACAAAATAATCATTTTTTTCTCTACTATTTTTCAATATACTTTTGGAAATCCCCACCACAAGCAATTAGGCAAGAAAAAAGAACCAAATGGATTCAAATAGGGGAATAGAAATTAAATTATTACTAATTGCAAGTCTATGTGTATAGATGATAGTATACACATAAGACCATAAAGGCTCCACTGTAAAACTTTTAGATTTAATAAGCCAATAAATAAAAATAGAATGTTACAAAATCAAACCACGAATATTATTGTTTTATATGTTCAAATAGTGAACTATAAAGAAATGAAAAAGAAACTTATTTGAAATAGTGCCCAGGAGGCCTGAGAGATAGTACAGCAGATAGATCATTTGCCTTGGATGCAGCTAACCAGGGTCTGATCCTAGCAATCTGTATGATCCCCTGAGCTCACCAAATATGATTCCCTGACTGCAGAGAAGTTAGCCCTGATTCCAGCAGGTGTGTCCTAATAACAATCCAAACAATAATGTTCAAACACATCAAATAACTAGGAATATAATTCAACTTAACAAAAAATATAAAAGTCATATTATAAACTTTAAATCACAATTGAAATAAAGTAAATTAAAATAACTTTAGTCTGTGATGAATCCTAATGATTAAAACAGATGAAGAAGTAAGGGAAAATCATAGTATAAATTGTTGAAAAGCAGGCCTTAAGTTGGACTTGGATGGAGATGAAGGCCTTTGTCCGCCATCCCAGGCCACATGGTTCCAGTCCCCACTAACCGGCCCCCACTAACCGGCGGTCTGGAGGTTCATGAGAGTGGCAGGTAAAAATCTCACTCACAAGCAGGCTTCATGAGAGATAATATCTTTATTCAGTCCTAACCATCAGATGTGGCTGCTAACCAATTACACCCTTAGCTAGACCTGCATCTTCTTCCATCCATGTCACCTCTAACCTACATGCTGGCAAGTATCCAAAAGGCAAAAGAGAGACCCCAAAGGCCAAAGACCTCAATCCTATATACCCTTCCAAGACCCCTCCCAGGAAAGGGGCAGGATCTTGCAGGTAAAGTAAGTGTAATATCCGGTTCCCAAAACCCTGCCCAGGAATGGGCAGGGCTCAGGTAGTTACCTGTACCCAGGGGTGGAGCTACAGAAATGATATTTTAGGTTGTTGTCTAATCAAAAAGCCCAGGAACAAATTAATTAAAAGGGGGTTTATTGGTAAAAAACAAAAACCAAAAACAATTTTAGTTGGGAAGCATGTCTACCAGCAAAGACTAAAGAGAAAGCTTTGAAAAGAATAAATGAATGTCCAGCAGAATTAAGGTCATATTAAGAATATATATATATATATATACATATATATATGTTAGTAGGTTTTCAGAAAACTGATGTACATTCATAAGTGTAAATATAAACATAAGAATATAAGGAATATACAATGGACATACATTGCATGTACAAAAATGAGAGAAAAGAAGTGCATAATTTAATGTGGAATGGAAGAGATGGGTGACTTGTAGTTGAAGGATCCACTAGAATGATACTGTATGACCAGAGGCCTTGTGATCCTTTTGAATATAAAAATATTCTTAAGGTTCTGGTTGGCCAGTCAAAGCCAAGATGTAATGAGGTCACTTCTCCAAGAAGTCTTTAAACCCTCATCATGCAGGGTTTTTTAGTTCTCTTAATTCAAGAGCCTTTCAAAGTTTGTGGGAGAAAGAAGGAGCAGAGCTGAAAAAAAAAGCAAAACACTTCATAAAGGTAAAGTTATAGCAGAAAACTAGCCAAAACACTAGTACCTCAGTAAAAGGAAAAATCAAAGGTACAAATATAAACAACTGGGGTGCAAGGATCGTATTACTCCTGGAGCTGGTATTTGGAGACATTTAAAGGAAACTGATAGGTTCACATATGAGGAACTGGAGCCCAGAGAATGCACATAAAATGACAAGGAGTCCTTCAATAGTCAAAGTCATATATAAAGTTATTCTTGGTGACAATTAATGACAGAAGATGCTTAGAAGAGTGGTCTTCGTTTGGGAATCTGTTCCTTGAGTTAAGAAAGAAAAACACCATTTTCAGGATATTAATATCTGTGGCCCATATGCGTAGGCTTGCATTGAATAGCAAAGCTTTATGTACTTCAGAGAATCTCATAAGCTAACTCAGCAGTGTTGTCTAGAAAGAGCAGGGCAGATAAAGTTGCTAAAGTATTTGTGTATAACTATGAGTAACCAGAGTTGGAGAGTCTGAAGTGCCAGGAGGCAGGATAATGTTCTGAAGTAAATTGGATGTGAGATCGTGTGTCTGGTTACCCTATTCTTTTTGCTATTCAAATCAAGTCACTTAAATCTACCCACCATCACCCATATCTTTCTATTGGGGCAGCCAGGCATTCTACCATTTTCCCCAAATTGCTCTTTCCTTTCTCAGCTGTACTAGTCTAAAGTTATCCTTTTCATTATACACTCTATATTCCAGCCACCATTAGCAACTCCAAAATACCTATTGCTTTATTTGGTAATACAAGATAACTCTTTATCTAAAATATTCCCACTCAAGTCATCTCAGGAGCTATTATGAAAAAGCAAGTGATAATTCAGGGGTTTGTCATGATCCATATTTAAACTATGTAGAGTAAAACATGGATCTGTGACATTTCATTCACTTTAAAACATTTTTCATAGCCATATTTGGTAATCTGATACAATCTTTATATCTTTAGACCCCCAAGGTAGTAAAATATCAAAGAAAGTCATGATTTGTATAGAAATTTTTGCATTTGCTTTACTTTTAAAATTTATCTTTGATTTTCAAAATGATATATCATCATTACAGCTCTGGGAAGCACACTGATAAATACTTGATGCTGGCAGACATTCACTATCCCAGAAATTTAGTTTGTAAAGTAGCCCAAATTTTATCTTAAAAATGAAGATTCATGGAAAGACCAGTCTGCACACCTCTTGTCTCAAAAACAAGCAAACAAACAAAAAAAACCTCTGACTTAAAGAGAGACGTCTCCCCTTTCTAAAAGAGTCTGTCCATAAGATTCTGACCACTGGGACTCATCTGTGACCTGAAGTTGCCTATCTTGCCTGAGAACTCTTATAAGCCAGAAGCAGATATTTTTTTATTCTGTTTTAAGACCACATTCAGCTGTGCTCAGGAGTTACTTGTGACACTGTACTCAGGAATCACTCCTGGTAGGCTCAGGGGACCATATGGGATGCCAGTATCAAACCCAGGTTGGCAGTGTATGAGGCAAACATCAGACCTGCTATACTATGACTTCTGCCCAGGATAGACATTTTTCTTCTTCAGAACAATCAAATAACTATGTTTTATGAATAAGAGATGCTGATCTATTTTCTAAAAATAAACTAAAACTAAGTGTTTTTTTATGTTAGGGAAGTTAAATAGAAAGTGATTAAGACCACTAGCTTTAAAATAAGAATATCCAGGAATAAATTCAGTATCTGGAAAAATTCTGTGACATTAGGCAATTTTAAAACTCTGACTTTAATCTTCTTCTCGGTGAACAGTAATGGTAATTGTATTTATCTCAGAGTCTTACTGTGAAGATTAAATAAGATGACGCATGCAAAAATTTGACACACTGAGGATATACTAAATATAAATAAATATTTAAAATCTTTCATGAAGACCTTATCTACCAGTCTGCTTCATAGTGAATTCTCAGTTATGAATTTTCCTTTTTGTTGAGAGAATGAGAGAATTTTTGACTTAACACATCAAATTAATATCTTTGAGTACAAAATCACAAATCACTTTTAACTCAATTGTTAGCAGTTGGAGCATATTACCTGTGTTCAGAGTATAGATCTTTTAAAGGTAATGGCAGTTGTTTTAACAGTCAGTCCCCATTCTTACTTCCAAATATAATTGTGCTTTAAGATAAAAAAAATCCACAGATAAAGTTCTGCCATCCTAACGATAAAGAATTCTTCTCTTGGTCTTTTTAAAAAGTAAAATAATTGTTCTAAAAGTAACTGATCATTATGAAAGTAGAATTATTAATGGACTCTTGAAAATACAAGTCAGGAAAAATAAGCTTATGTTCATATTTCTCATCTGGCCTCAAAGAGAGATCATTTGGTCACAGCTTGGAGCCAACCATCAGCTCCACCATGGAAAGAAATGACCTATTTCACTTTGGTATTTGTCACTAGAGATAAAAAAAATTACATAAAAATGTAAAGGTAGTAATTGTCTGGATAGATACTTGCTACAAACTCTATCTAAAATAGTATGATGGATATAATTAACTTAAAACTGTGTAAACATATGCATTTCAAATGCATGCATTTTAGTTACAGTTTAGTATATCAAAGTTTTATAAATATTTTATTACTGATTTTGCCTTGCCATTTACAAAAAAATGCAACGGAAAATGTTATCTTAGACTTTTATTCCATAAATATTTCACTTCTTTTATTTCCTGTCTGATTTGAAAATGAGGGTAAAATTTAATTCCATTCAACTCTATTTTAAAAATAATTCCCTTAGTAATTATTTTAAATCAATAAAGAGTTTTAAAGGGAATATGCACTGTTGCTGAATTTTCAGACCTGATTCAGAAGCTTGCATGATCAGTACAAGCTATATCTTGAGAGGTTGGATATATGTTTGTGTGAGTACCAGTAACAAAAGTTCTTGTTGCTATCCTGGATGGAAACCAGTTGGTTGTAGAGTGGCCATCTACTTTGATTCATCCCAGTGCACTTGACATCTGACCCAAAACGGCCATTATAGCACTTTCCTTATTTTTAAATTCCATACTTATCCCATCCTTTCTTATTTACTTAATTGACACTTATATTTAAATAGTTGAATGAAAGTAAAATATATAAAACAATTAAATATATAAAACAATTATGCATCACATAAATGTGTTGCAAAGCAAAAGTGTGTGTTAAGTTAGGGAGGAAAATGGGTGTAAACCAAATTATTTAAGAATATATTTGGTCTCTAAGATGAGAACATTGTCTGAAGATGCAGGCTAACTGAAGCGTGTACATTGGAGAGTCAGAGAATATTTTATTTGGTTATTGAGATAAAGTTGATTGGGCAGACTTCATAACCTTTCAATATTATGTGGACTCTTCAGGATTATATCACAAGCACCATGTGGTTCCCTAATACCATTAAGAGCACAGAGCAGTTCCTTAAGCACAGAGCTAGAAGTAACTTCCCAACACTATTGGGTATGTAACCCCCCCAAAAAATTCTCAGATAAAACTTCACACCAAAATCGTTATTTCTCAATGTATTTGTATGTTTATTTGGTTTTATATAAATTAATTCCTGTAATGGAAAAATTGGGGAGGAGGGAAGAAGTTGGGAAATTTGTTATTGTAATCGGTCTTCTGCAATTAATGGTCTTGGTTTTAGCTCAGATCCTTGGACAGAACCTCGGGCAGAGTCTTTCAGTGCTGTCCCAGAAGATTTGCTCAGTCACAGTTGTCAAAGTCAGGCCTCTGGCGTTAGACATCTTGGTTTTTGTACAAATCCTAGATGGAGGCCTAAGCTAGGACCTTTCTCATTGGTCCCACTAGAGGTTCTGGCCGGACCTTGTTCGTCTAAGTCAGTCCCCTGTAGTTGGAGATTTTGGATTTTGCGTAGAGCAAAGGCTGACATGTCTTTTGGTTTCATCGTACTGTTAGGTGATGAGATATGGCAAGCCTCTCTTAGATCAAGTTTTTGACGTTTTCTCATGTCAGGATGCCATATCATAACTGGTACAGGTTGGTGCCAGGGCGGTATTAGGTGTTTCCCAGGGAGGATTTTGTTTTCCTGATGCTGTTGTTGGGATCTGTGTAGTTTCTGAGACTGGGGTCTGGGGTTCTGGGTTGGATGTCACTGCCCAATCATATGGAGTCTAAGTTGGGACCACATGACACATGCTCAGGGAGGAAGGCATCCCTGTATTATAATAGGTAAAGGTTCTTATCCCTACTAAATAAGAGCTTGTGTCTATGCATAATACTTTCCCTTATTTAGAGTACCTATGCAAAAGGGAATGGTGGCAAATTATATTGCTGGTACATTTGGGGGTAAGAATGACAAGCTACCCTTTTTATGTGTCATGGTTTTGACCTGAGCTTTTATCCTAGGCCAGACTTTTTCTAGTAAGCTTTCATACCAAGTAATACCAAAACAGGTGATGTTAAAAAGGGAAAAGAAAGACATATATATTTATACTTATATATTTATATACATATATTTTATAATAGAAGAAATAAATAAAAATAGATTTAAAAAAGAAATTAAAGAAAAAAAGATGTTTAAAAGGCTTAACTTAAGGAGCTGGAGATATAGGACAGTGACAGTGCATTTGCCTTCAAGCAGCTGATCCAGGATGAATAGTGGTTCGAATTCTGATATCTTACATGCCCCCCTGCCCAGCCTGCCAAAACAACAACAACAAAAGAAAAAAATATATATATATAAATATATAAAATATATAAAATAAAATTAAAAATAAAAAAGGCTAACTTACACTTGGGAATTAACAGACTAGAAGTTTCTATTATGGAGGTATTAAACATATAAAGGAAATATAGGCTTACCCATTGTTTTTTGAGATATATTGTGTGTGGGGTGAAATCCAGGGTACATTTTCATCACACATATTGTCTTGAGTTTGAGGAATGATTTGCAGTCAAAAAGAAGCAGGTAGCACCCGTGGCCTGGAGGTCCCTCTGGTTCTCAATTGGTAGCATGCAACAGTCCACAATTGGGAGTGTGAGACACAGAACCACAAAGCCTGAGTCAGCAGGAATGATGGTTATAATTTCTTGCCAAGGGATAAATGTGGGATTGAGAGGGTGTCCTTATGGTTAGCGAGCTGGTTGGTGGTCTATTGGGGGCAGGAGGTTGGTCTCAGTGCCTATTGGGTTAAGAAGTTGGAATAGAGAGGATTGAATAAGTAAGGATAATGGATCAGGATTAGGGGATAGGATAGAAGGATTTCTGAAGGGGAGAAGAGGGATAATATATAAGTGGGGCTATATACACTTTAGGCATAGATTGTTTACATTTTGGGTTTGACACCCAGAGAGTAGTCCACTGTCTACAAACTCATGCCCACGTAAAGACAGAAATTAGTGGCCTAGTCTTAAATTGATGATGGAGGTCTGACCCTTATAGGCTGGGTCTGAGCTCTTAAGAAATAATTGGGTTAAGAAAAGATAGATAATTGGCTAAGATATAAATTAGGAGAAAAAGGAGAAAACACAACATAAGAGAGAAAAGAATAGAATGAGTAAATATGTTAAAAATAAGATTGGGTCAGAGCTAGTTTTCAACAAGAGACGTTAGAGCAGAAGACCTAGGCTGATAAAGGCACAGATTCTGTGCTATGAAAAGCAGAGTAGCATGAGTCATTAAGCTTCTTGTGAGCCAGGAACAAAAGTCATCATCATCACATTGTGAAGTCTGTTCACTGAGCAAGGACACTGCCAAAATTCTAAGTGGGAAGTTTCTTTCTGGACATTTTTCTTTGTATTTATAGTTACTTCATTTTTCTAAGTTTCTAAAATATTTCAAATTATTTGGAGTGGGTGGGTAAATTATTTAAAAAGCTGTAATTGAGTATCATGCATGATACACATATATTAAATTATTTTTACAAGTCAATATTTGCCATTTAGTAGTCTGATATGTCTAAGATTGATGTCTTGGAAGAAAATAAATTCTAATGAGACTCTTCTACTTAGAAAGAGTTTAGCTTTTATCATATTAGATAGAAGAATTTGAATATATGACCTAAAATCAAATAAAATTATCTGAGGGACAGTAATAATTCTTTTGTGTATTTTCCCATTTTTTCTCTTTTTTTCTCTCTTTTTTTTCTTTTTTTTTTTTTCTTTTTTTTTATTTTTGCACCACACACTCGGTGACACTCAGGGTTTACTCCTAGCTATGTGCTCAGAAATTGTTTTCGGCTTGGAGGACCATATGGGATTCCTGGGGATCAAACCATGGTCAGTCCTGGGTCAGCCTCGTGCAAGGCAAACACCCTACAAAACTGCACTAAAGCTCTGGCCTCTGTGCTCTTTTACTTTTTTTTTTTCCTTTTTTGGGCCACCCAGTGATGCTCAGGGCTTAGAACTCCTAGTTATGCACTCCAAAATTGCTCCTGGCTTGGGTAATCATATGGGGCTCCAGGGGATAGAACCACAGTCCATCCTAGGTTATTGGTGTGCAAGGCCAACACCCTACTACTTGCGCCACTGCACCAGGCCCCTCTTTGCTCTTTTTTTTTTAAAAAAACAATAATCTTGTTGTTCAACTTTTAAAAATGAAAGAGCAATGGCAGAAAGAATAATATAATAGATACTTCACTGTTATTGTGGAAAATTTCTATAATTAAGTTTTAATTAAGTTATTTTAAACGAGTATTTCAAATCCTGAGTGGGTGTTTTAGTATTGCATTCATATAGGCAATTGATAATGTCTTTTGTCCTACTGAATTGCCAGTGAATTTAACTTTTATAAAGATTTATTTCTGTCACTTCTTTCTTGACACCCTCCTTTTGTTCTGAACAAAGGCATTCTGGTGGCAACCTTGAAAATACTAATAAGCAGGAAACAAAACCGTGAAACCACAGTATACAGTCTCAAATAAAAAATTCCACTGTATATCTCTATATATTATGTGCATGCTGCCACGCAGTACTTATCATTCAAAAAGGAATCCTGCCATGTGTCATCTGAAGGTCAGATACAAGAGAAATTGCTCTGAACACAGAAACTCCTGTTTAAGCTGCAATTATCCTCTTTGATACAATGGAGCAGAAGAAAGAGTTTGAAGATACAGAGTAGACTGCTGTCTAGCAAAAAGTTTAGTCCCTAAATCATTTCATCCCCTTTATATTACTGTGAATTTAGGAATCTCACTCGTATGCAAATACTTAGTAAAATTTACCCTAAATCTCTGATGATGATATTTGGTCTACAAAGAAAATTTTTCTCACCACTTGTGCAGACAGAATTAGTTTTCCCTTTCTTCACAGTGCCCCCACAGCTAATGTATATTACTTGTTCTTGACTCAAACTGTTTGCAGTTTGTCTAGCAAGTACTTCAAACACAGTTCTAATGATTAATGTTTTTTGTAATCTCTATATGCAATCTTCATCCAGATGTTTCCAGATGGTTTTGACTCTAGGCTTCTTGTTCTTGGTATATAGTCCCCATACTTGGAGCTATGGGGCTGATATGGGGCTTCCCATATTTCCATCTTTTTGTTCCCTTTGTTCAACATTACTTTGCTTTCATACATTCTTGGCTGAAGCCAAGACTTAAAAACCTTTCAAGAAAAGTTAATATATCTTCGAGTTGGCTATACATAAAAATTGACCTCTTATTCTTTCAAGTACTGAGCTAGATGGAGGGTAAAAGAAATGGCCATATTTACTATTTTACAATAGTATATAATATTTGACACAGTATATTCTACTATAAATAATATATAGTTCTGCCCACTAGTTCAAAGTAATTCATTTAGTTTTCTTACCAAATTTACACCTAGAATGGAAATACATAGATGCTTAGAAACAGATTAGATCCCTATTCCTTACATGAGGAAGAGTCTCTAAGATATTCCAAGGAGACATAAGTAAAATTATGTAAATGAGGGTCACATGATGAGACAGGGGTGGGGAACAACCAATAGAACAAGAAAACATCCAATAGAACAGGAAAGAAACAAGTTCAGATGGGGTTCACAGTTGGAAAATAGTTGATAGACACTGACAACTTAAGTTTAGAAAAAATGTAAAAGGTACCCCAAATAACAGTTGCAATCTAATAAAAACAGTTCTAATAAAACTGTGTAGTGCTCATCATGTGCATAAAGCAATCAAGAAGATTCCTGAAGCTTCATGACCCAGCTTCCCATAATGCTTCTATTACTTTATTTTATTTATTTATTTTTTTTGGTTTTGGGGTCATACCCGGCAGTGCTCAGGGGTTACTCCTGGCTCTATGCTCAGAAATCTCTCCTGGTAGGCTCAGGGGACCATATGGGATGTCGGAGATTCGAACCACCGACCTTCTCCATGAAAGGCAAACATCTTACCTCCGTGCTATCTCTCCAGTCCCTTATTATTTTTACTTTTTGTGCATGGCTTTGTCTATCTTCCTAAACTTCTTTAAGGCCGAGAATCCATAACTGTGAAATACTAAAATTGACTCACTACTGTAAATGTTGTGAGGATTTAATGAATTGTTATATGATTAGAAAAGCACTCAAGAAGTTACTGATATTGGATCAAGCAATATTGTGGGAATGGATCGACATGCATCATTGCTAAACAAATAACTTAAACTCAATTAAAGACAAATAAAAACAATGTTTAAAGAAACGCATATTCACTCTTGCTTAATAACACAAGGATCTGGCAGATGTGTTTGAAATAGAAATTGTAAGAGGAAAAGGCAGATTCAATTAATTCCAAATGAATGGGTTCAGTAAGTTGCGTTCCACCAAATGCCTTTAAACATTTCCTTTCAAATGTCTTCATAGCAAAACTTCTAAAATTCACTTATACAGATAGTCTTTTGTCTCTGTTCTCAAACTTTCCCCATAGACCAAATCTATGTAAACTTATGTAATCCATTTGTATGTTGATCTGACTTTATATCTATTTCTTTACTAACACAAACATATATTTACATATAAAAAGTAGCAAAAATTTCTTAGCAAGGTGTTCCTGGTCTATACATCACTTTCATCTTCTCTTCTCTAGCTTTTTAGTTTATCTATCTTTAATTTTTAAATTTGTCGAATTAAAAGTGCAATTACCCATCAAATATGATACCTTAGAAAATAAATATACCTTTACTTAAAATGAGTATTAGATCAAGCCAATTTCATAATACAAATGTTATTTATGTGTCTATAATTGTTATTATGCTTAACATTAAGATAAAGCTAACATATGCATAATTAAATTTTTTACTTTTCTTTTTTTTTGTGTGTGTGCGGTTTTTGGGTCACACCCGGCAGTGCTCAGGGGTTACTCCTGGCTCCATGCTCAGAAATTGCTCCTGGCTGGCACAGGGGACCATATGGGGCACCGGGATTCAAACCAATGACCTTTTTCATGAAAGGCAAACGCCTTACCTCCATGCTATCTCCCGGGTCCCATTTTTTACTTTTCTTTTTTTTTTAACTTTTTTTTATTTTAATCATAGTGGTTTACATAATATTCACAGTAATATTCCATTTACAAATAAACATTGAATCAGGGGAATTCCCATCACCAAGTTGTCCTCCCTCCACCTCCATTCCCATTCTGTCTCCCATATCCTCCACCCTCTCCCCAGGGTCTTCTAGATTGAGTGACTCCCTTTGTTTCTGGTTTATTACTTGGTGATCTTATATCTGATTGGACTTGGTATCTCCATTGCTTCTCCCTCTGACTGGGAGGCAGGATTAGATAGTTCGAGTTTTGTGGTTTTGTTTGGGGAAGAGTACCGTAATAAAGTGGGGTAAAAATTAAGTATGCCTACAATGGGCAGAGTCCTTCTAGCAGTTCTCATCCTCAGTTTGAGAGAATATACAAAGGATATATAAAGTATATATATACTGTAAACAGTATATACTGAGGACAGTATAACCACATGACATCTACTTATTTCTTAAATCCCTATTCAACCTGTAATCAGCAATCCAACAGCAAGCTTTAAGATTTCTTAAAAGCCCATCACAATTTTTCTCCAGTCATATAATGGAATGGCTAAGCAGCAGTAGATGTTTCACTAGCTAAAGAGGGTAATTTTATAAATTGGATTTAATAAATAAAGCACCATCTACATTCACTTTTGTTTGTCTTAGTTGTCAGTGAGAGCTTCCTATGATTTTTCTAATCTTTCTACTATTTTGCTAATATTCCTACTTATTTCCATCTACAGGTGGTCTGCAGGTATAAAATAACTGAGGAATAGTAGCATAAAAATATTTTTTCTAGTTTTGGAGGTTCTATATCATAAGTTAAGAATCTATAATGTTAGTTTGGCTTATAGACAGCTAATTTCTCTGTGACTTCACAACACTACTTTTACATAATATTATTCATATAACGCATACATTTATTCACAAAATGAATAAAATCTATAACAATCAATTACAACACCATCCTCTTGTTCTCTAAGCCTTTCAGGCTCTATTTTCCTTCTAGGTGATTTTATGGCAAGATAACATTAACGCTTTTTTTCTTTATTGGTGTCATGTAAGGAGCACAGCAATATTTTAGTAGTTTAGTAGTTTGTATAAGAAATAACAGCCCCATTTTTCTCATGGCAGCCAATTTCAGCACTTGTCCTTACTAGTTCTAGTCCAGGAGATTTTAACCCAGGGCATCTTCTGTTAAGCCATTTCTAATCCTTGGATTTTATATTAAAAACCAAATGTTGATTATCCTCCACCCTTCTAAAATCTGAAAGTCGTGACATAATTGCTGGTTACATCACATTAATATATATTCACCTTTCATGACTGAATTCCAAACTTCACACACTTCTGAAACTTCATTTTTTGTCAGGGGAAGGAAAATTTTCATGCATTGTGGTCATCATAATTTACTCTTTTTTTCCTGGGAATTGTCAGTTCCTAAGTAGCCACAATCAAGTTTTCTGAGTACTTTTTAACAGTCTTATTCCACCCAACCTCACCTTCCACCACCACAGCTTCACCTCCAAGCATATATACTCCCCCTTTCCATTGTATATTCCACAACTTGGCCTCTTTAGAGAGGAGATGCTAGTAGTATCATTAGTACTATAAATCACTTCATCAGCATGTACCCATAAAATTCACATAACTCAAAGGAACCTACCAAACTAAAACATAGTGTGCTATCCTAATTGCAATCCACAAAGTCTAGAATTTTCCCAAACATTTTCAGGAAAAGTCACTGCAAACGCCTCACAGGCCCTTACTATCATAGTAGAACAATGCTAAAATTAATGACTAAACTGATAGCTATTATCATTGGTATCTGCTATGTCTAAACCTAAAAGCCATTATAGATGACTTTGGAAGTATTTGAGAAACATTTTTAAAAGTTAATGATTGACTTTTAAAGTGCAGGTTCCTATGGCTTTGTTTAATGCCTATTTCTTTCCAGAACCCACCTAACATTTGGGCTAACAATGCTCATACTAAAGGTTTGATCAATTTGTTTATAAATTTAAAATGGATGTTACTAGTGTTTAATCATTCTCTGTGGGCCTTTTAGGCTACAGTCATAATAAAGACCTGTAAGTCCTCTTCTATTGGCATCTCTTTGATCTCTCCAATGGAAAGGCCTGGCAGGAGATGGTCATCCACTTACTAGAATGTGGGCCACAATATAGTATTTCTGGTCATACCTGGAACACTCTGATCAAGAATATGGTTTTATATATCTATATACAGCATATCTGTGTTCACATCTTACTATTGAATTTGCCAAATACCACAACTATGAAAAACAGGTTGTTTAACATACCCAGTCTAAGGTAATTTATAACCAAGCAAAGAGAAATAGTGAACCCTTCAATAAAACATGACCCAGTGAAACCCTATAGAGTCTTCAAAGGCAAGGTCACCTTATTGATATTTAATTTTGAACTGCTATACTCCAAAACTATGACAGAAATGCATTTCTATTATTTTAAGTTACCTGGTTAGTAGCAATTTTTAAAGCATTCCCAGGAAACTAATACACTTCATCAACTTGTAATTCATTCTGCTTAAACAATGTCAGTAATATTTCATTTTACTAACTAAAATATACTTTACAAAGACAGTTATGTTTCACATCACAAAACAATTTTTTTTAATTTTTAACACATTGTAAGACAATTTTAAATTGTTAAAATGAGTTGATAAAAAAATGGGGTTGGAACCATACTACAGTGGTAGGGCATTTGTCTTGCACGTGACTGACCTAGGACAGACCTCTGTTAGATCCCAAGCATCCCATATGGTCCCCCAAAGCCAGGGGCAATTTCGGAGCGCGTAGCCAGAAGTAATCCTTGTGTGTCACTAGGTGTGTCCTCCCAAAAGTGAATAGATATAAATTTTAATGTATTTTAAAAACTACTGAATCACATGTAGATAATATACAGCTAAGATATTAACCTTACCATATCTATATATTTGTCCGTTAAACATCAAGTTGATATTCAATATAAATATTCTCTTAGATGTGGAAATAATTCTGTCAGGATTGTCACTTTCACCATTTTTGTTCCAATCAGATAAGAAAATAATAGCATTTGCTTTCTGTATCAGAATATCTTACAGATCTGTGGACTAGACAAAGCTGCCAATGTGAGAGGGGAAAAGTGGTCCTTTCAAGTTCCCTGAACTCTTGGTTAGAAAGACCACCCACTCTGGCAAATCGTTGGGAATGGTTTATGACTGCAGCCTATTAGCAAGGCTATTTTCCAGCATTTGGGGGAATCTAACAAGTGCTTCCCTCCTTCTCGCCATTCTAGAGAGAGGGACATCCACAGATTAAACCTAGATAAACCTAGAAAATAGACAAAAATAGTGAAGCCAGAAATGATTTAGTTGAAGTCTCCATTTACAGAGAAAAAGCTAAAACCCAGAGAGGTTATGCAAATTCCCTCCAGCTGCAAAGCTGGTTAATAAATCCCTGCTGCTAATAAGTATGGGAATAAGAAGACAGCAGAACTGGACTACTTAGAAATTCACAGCCCTGCCAAAGAAAAGGGGTAAAAAAAAAAAAAGAATCAAAGCAGCCTTAAAAACAAAACACTACAAGATTTTAAAATGCTATTTCATGGTCACTGGAGGAAACTCTGAATTTTGTCTTCGATTCAATCTCTCTGTCCCTGAAGTGAATAAGAAAGAAAAAAGGTGCATGTTTCTTTTGAAAACTATGTTGTCTGTTCAATAAAGTCTGAATAGAAAGAAAATTAGATTCTGCCCTGCCCTTGTCTATATTTTTCAGTTGGGTATATAGTCTCAAACTATGTCACACATTTGCAAGTAAATTAATCCAAAAGAAAAGAAAATAGTGTTTATTTAAAGTTCAAGGCATTACTTAAACATAAGTGTTTGGTCCAATGGGTCACTGCTTCTATTTCAGCCCACTGATAACGAAATTCATATATTTAAACATTTTAAAAAACTAATAAGGAAAGCCTTTTACTTGTTTTTGCTTCTTCTTCATGACATTTCTTGAGGGTGTAGGCATTTGGCCCTTAATTTTATTTTCATTTCATTGCTCTGACAGTCAAACTGCATAGCTTGGCATTTAAAAAAAAAAGCAACAATGTAAGTACTCGAAATATATAATTTTCTTGGTTGGGAAAAGCCTGTAATGTCTATTCATTTACTTCCCAGCCATCTTCCTTGGTTCCACTGACAGAATGGTTCATACAGCTTTGTGATAAAAGACAAGTGGAAAGAAAAGAGCTATAATGATCTACTCTCAAAGTACACTGAAGAGCAAGTGTACAGAAGAGTTTATCATTAACTTGAAGACCTCGATTCCTCCTCAGATCAGGACAGGAATGCTGAATGATCGGTGCCCCCAATTTAATACTCATTACTCATATAGAGAAATTTTTTATTCACTTATTTATTTGTTAAAATATTTATAATATGGGGACTATACCTGATTCTGCTCAGGGCTTACTTCTGACTATGCTCAGATAACTTCTGCCATGCTTGAAGGGGATTATTTGCAGCAGTGGGAACCTAACTATGATGAATTGCTTGCAAGCCAAGCTCCTTATTTCCTGTACACTTTCTCCAGCCTCAAAGAGATTTTTTTTATAAACATGGTCACAATGTTTTCTGTAATATTAATAGTCATTAACTTGTAATAAATTCTCACATTCTGGAAATCTGATTTTTAGATTTACTAATAGGATCTTACTTCCTATCTGAAATTCTCTTCCCCTTCCTTTTTTCATGCTAATTGGACCTCCACAGGCCATGAAATTCTCTGTAGACAATTTTCAAATGAAAGTTTAGATTTCAAGGAAATCAGAATGCCCCTTCTGCCTTCCTTAGCTATATCTTATCTGATATTATTATTAACAGGAACATACTGGTAGCAACTTGCCCCAACACAACTCACTTCTTGAGAGTGTTTAAAGAGTCAGAAAATCTTTAGCTACATCTTATGCACACAGAGTTAAGACCTGCTGCCTTAAGAGCCTACACAAAAGCTGCATAAAGCCAATAACTTAACAAGATTTGAAAACAAAAGACCAGTCAATGCCAAGAAGAGCTTCTTGGTGCTAAATTTATAAATTGTGAAAGAATTTTTCCATGGTCATGAAAAAAAGAAAATATGAGAATTTTGTACAGGTATGAGAAACAGGGAGTGGGTCTGGGAAAAGTTCAGTGAAGTATCTGACCTTTGGATCAAGCTTTAGGGGAGCTCTCCCAGATAAAGATGTTGAGCAGGAACAAACAGCCACTCTCTTGTCTTAAATTTGCTCAAATTTATACTCAGGCAGGAAAATCTAGCCTCAGTTGGTTAAAGAAGGAGTGGGTGTGTCTGACAAGGACCAACTCATGTGTATTTGACAATCAGTTGTGTTCTGCTTAGAATTGTGTTTGCACAACACTTGAAGCCCTCTTGGTCTTTTTATATAAGAATATATAGGTTTATTTATCTTACACATGCTTGGATATTTCAGCCTTTTCAACACAGAGCCATTATTCATGACTTTACTAAGATGTAAAACTGGATTCAGAAATGTCATATAGAATAATGGGAAGGTAGAAATTAGTGATAGACGTCAACTATAACCTTTTCCACAACTTCTCCTACATGTCCTATATGGCAATTGTGAATTATTTACTCACAGTGCTGCTGTGGTAGTGTGAAATGCACAAATGCATTCACACACTATGTATGCAGGCTTCTCTCACACACAGAAGTTGTCCACTAAAGCAATAAGATTATTTGTTGAAAAGCCAATTTACCAAATGGTCTATATTTAGCAAGAAATCAAGTTAGTTACTTATCGTATTTTCCGGTGTATAAGACGACCCTTCAGCCCGTAAAAAACTTCCTAAAAGTTTTAAAAGTGAGTTACTTCTTAAAAATAAGAGGGGCATATCACTCATCCCTGAAGCTGGAATAAGTTTCAGCTTGCTGTATACCAGCATATAAAAAGACACCCGACTTTTAGGAATTTTTTTACGTATCAGACATTTAGGTATCATTTAAACATTTAAGCATCATTTAGACATTTAGACTTTTAGGTATGAGACATTTGTCCCAAACTTTTTACTAATCCTGTATTCTTTTGAATTTAGTCACATGAAATACAGAATTATTCATGTTTGGGTTTCAGGCATACAATATTCCAACATTAATCTCTTTACTGGTGTCCCAATTACTTTCTCCCAGCCTGCCTCAGAGACAGACACCTTAATTATAAATTTTAGACACTGTGTAAAAATACAAAAAAAAAAAAATAAATGTCGGGGGGCTGAAGCAGTGGCGCAATGGTAAGGCATTTATGTAACTTGCACGCAGCTGCCCCGGACAAAAAGCAGTTCCATCCCATGGCTTCCCATGTGCCCCAAGCCAAGAGCGATTTCTGAGTACAGGAGTAACCCCTGAGTGTCACTGGGTGTGGCCCAAATGTCAAAAAAAAAAAAAGAGCAATGGGCCAGAAAAATAGCACAGCAGTAGGGTGTTTGCCTTGCACACAGCTGATCTAGGACAGACAGTGGTTTGAATTCAGTCATCCTAAATAGTCCCCTGTGCCTGCAAGGAGAGATTATTTTTTTTAATTTTTATTGAGAAAAAAGTGAATTCCAAATCATTTACAGTAATATTTAAGGTACATAGCGACAATAAATCAGGGGCATTCTCACCACCAGTGTTGTCGACCTTCCACCCCTGTTCCCAACATGCATGCTATATCTCCCTCTTTTGTCCCCCGACTTCTAGTGTAACTGGTCCCCCTCTTTGTATAACTTGTTATAGATTGGGTATCGATTCTGTTGTCATTGACTTTGGGTTTGGTGTTTAAGTCTGATGATTTTTTTTATTTCTACTCGATGATCATATACTGGTCCTGATACCATCAATTTTTCCCCTCAATTTATGAGCAGAACAAGATGATTCAAATAATGTGGTTCTGTTTGAAAAAAGAAAGAAAGAAAGAAAAAAGAGGAAAAAACTGAGAGCAGTCCCTCTAGACTAGAGGTTATAAATATCAATTCAAAAGAAGAAAGGGAAAAAGAAAACAAAAAAATACAAACAAAAAAACCCAGAAATTACAAAAAATCAAAGCAACAGCAAAAACAACTAAATAATAACCATGAAAAAAAAATAAAAGGGAAGGAGGACTGGTGTAGCAAGAATTTGTGCTTTTTTATTCTTCCCTTTTCTTTTCTTTTTTTTTTTTCTTTTTTTTGCATAGACACATTAAGCATTGGGGAAATTAGAAAGGGAAGTCCCTTGGCCTAATAGATACAGGCTTTCTCTTGAAGCATACTGTCATGAGAACAACTACAAGCTTTATACATGCTCATTTTCAAATCCCAAGGTCTTTCTATGGTGCCAGGAAACTTTCTGCTCATTTGTGGATAATAAAATTAGGCCTCTGTAACTAGAGATCTTGGAATTTGAATGGGTCATAGGACAAAACCTAGGATAGATTCTTTCTTTACTGTTCTAGAATTTCTGTTCCATCATTGTTGTTGTAATCAATCTTATGTAATTAGTGGTCTTGGTTTTTGCACAGATCTTAGGACAAAGCCTAGGATGTTCTTTCATTATGGTTCCAGAAGTTCTGCTCAGTCACAGTTGTAAAAGTCAGACCTCTGGAATTAGAGATCTTGCTTATTGTACAAATCCTAGGACAAAGCCTAAGCTAGGATCATTTTTACTGGTCCCAATTTAAGTTTTGCCCAATCATGGTTGTCAAAGTCAGTCTTCTGTAGTTAACAATCTTAGTTTTTGCACTAATCAAAGGGTGGCATGTCTTCTGATTTCATCTTACCATTAGGCGATGAGATAAGATCAAGTTGTTGCTGTTTCCTTGTTGTCAGGATATCATATCAAAACTGGCACATGTTCTTTCCAGAGCAGTATTAGGAATTTCCCAGGGGTAGTTTGCTTCTGGCTGCTGTTGCAGGGAGCTGTGTCAATTCTGTCTGGTTCTAGGGTTCAGAATTGGATGGTTGGGTTGGATTATTTTTAAAGTTCTACTAGCACTTTATATGTCTTGGATATATATCCTCATCAGCTATACGGTGGAAGAATATTTCTTCTAGTCTCTAGAGTATTTTTTATTTTGTTCATTAATTCCTGTACTATGTAAATACTTGTTAATATAGCTCCACTTGCTGATCTTTGTTTCTGTTTGGTTGACTGATGATGTGGACTCCTTAAAGATGTCTATAGCTTCAATGTTACAGAGAGTTTTCCTGTTTGTTCAATGTAACTTTAGATTCAGGCTTGATATTGATTTTTTTCATCCATTTTGATGTGAATTTTTTTCACATGGCATTAGAAAGAGGTCTTTGATTTATTTTTTTACATGTGACTGAACAGTTTTCCCAACACCACGTGTTGAAGGTTTCCTTGCTCCATTCATGCTTTTGGTCCCCTTTGATCTCAATCTCTCTCTCTTTCTCTCTCTCTTTTTCTCTCTGTGTGTGCGAGTGTGTTTTAAATTCTGTTCCACTGATCCAACAGTCTGTTCTTATTCTAGTACCATGCTAGAATTACTAGAACTAATTACTACAACTGTGTAGAACAGTTTGAAATTGGAGGGAGCAATGCTTCCCCCTCCTTTTTAGTAACCTATGATTGCTCTGGCTATAGGCAGTATTATTCCATGTGACTTTAAAAGAGTTTGATCTTTTTCTTTGAAAATGTCATGGGTATTCTTGTAGTGACTTCGTTGAATTTCTGTAATATTGGGGAATATTGCCATCTTGACTTCTTGAATTCTTCCAAATGAGGAATAGTGGATATGTTTCCCTTTCCTCATGTTATCTTTTATTTCTTTAAGTAGTGCTTTGTCATTTTCTTTGTAAACGTTTTTCACCTCATTAAGCTGATTCTGAGGTACCTGATTACTTGAGACACAATGGTGAATAGGATTAAAAAAATTCTCTCACATTGTTTGTATATAGAAAAAAGCCTTGGAGATTTGAATGTTCATTTGGTAACCTGTAACTTTATTATGTCTGACTATTATTTCTAGGAGCTTTCTTGTAGTACTCAAGGGTTTCTAAATATATTATATTACCTGCAAATAATGAGGCCTTGGCTGCTTCTTTTTCTATCTTTATGACTTTAATACCATTTTTTTGCATAACTGATGGCAAGGAATCACAACTATGTTGAAAAGCTGTGGCAAAAGAGGGAATCCTTGTTTTTACCTAACCTTAGAGTGAAGGTATCACCTTAATATTAAAAGGACAAGCATGCCAGTTGTGGGGACAATGATTAGTGTACAATTCTATCTAAGCTCATTTGTTGTAGCCTCTATTTAAATTTAATGTATATAATAGGGGGTCAGAGATAAAATCAAAAAGGAAATCAAAACATACCTGGAAACAAATGACAATAAAGACACAAATTGTAAGAATTTATGGGACACTACAAAAGCAGTACTAAGAGGAAAATATATAGCCTTGCAAGCACCCATCAGAAAGGAAGAAGGGGACTATATAAATAGCTTAATGATAGAGCATTTAAAATTAGGAAATGATCAACAAAGGAGCAAAAATGGGTAGGCTGAAGGAAATAACAAAGCTTAGAGCAGAAATCAATCAATCAAAAAATCAATGAAGTGGAAATTCACAAAACAATCTGAAAGATCAATGAAAGCAAAAGTTGGTTCTTTGAAAAAATAAACAAGATTGATAACCCATTAGTAAAACTCACAAAGAAACATAGAGAGAGATCTACTAAAGAGGATTTGGAATGAAAAATGGAGATCAGCACAGTACTGCAGAGATTCAAAAAGTAATCAGACTATTTAGAAACTCTCTGCCATGAAATATGAAAACCTGAAAAAAAAATTCTTGGACCCTTATAATCTTTCATGGTTAAATCAGGATGATCTACTATATATATAAACAAACTCATCACTATTGAGGAAATTTAAATGGTCATCAAGAGTCTTCGCAAAAATAAAAGCTCAGGCCCAGATGGATTTACTAATGAAATCGTTCCAACCTTTCAAAAGGAATTTCAACCAATCCTCTTCAGGCACTTTCATGAAATTGAAGAATCAGGAACAATCCCAAATAGTTATTTAAAATCACCTTGACACCAAAACCAGACAGAGATACTGCAAAAAGAGAAAACTACAGACCAAGACCCCTGATAAACACAGATGTAAAGATCCTCAATAAAATTCTGGCAAATAGGATCCAATGTCTCATACACCATGACCAAGTAGGATTCATTCCAGGAATGCAAGGATGGTTTAACTTATGCAAATCAATCAACATAATACACCTTTTCAACAAAACTCTCATCATTATTGGAATGAAGGGACTTTTCTCAATATAGGCAAGACCATCTACCACAAGACCATGGCAAATATTATTCTCAATGGAGATCATATAAAAGCCTTTACTCTAAAATCTGGTACCAAACAAGACTGCCCTCTCTCACCACTCCTATTCAACATAGAAAGTTCTTATCATAGCGATTAGCAAAAGCAATCAATGGCATCTAGATAAGAAAGGAAGAAGTCAAGACCTCACTGTTTGCAGATGACATGATACTATACACACAACACCTAAAGACTCTACCACAAAGCTTCTAGAAACAATAGATTCATATAGCAAAGTGGCAGGTTACAAAATTAACATACAAAAATCAATGGCTTTATACACCAATAATGATAGAGAAGAAATGAACATTAAAAAAACAATTCCAATCACATTAGTGCCCCCAAACTCAATATCTTGGAGTCAATTTAACTAAAGACAAGAAAGACCTATACAAAGAAAACTACAAAAACCTGCTTCAAGAAATAAAAGAGGGCATAAGGAAGTGGAGACACATACCCTGCTCATGGGTTGGCAGGATTAACATAATTAAAATGGCAGTACTCTCCAAAACACTGTACAGATTTAATGCAATCCCTCTAAGGATACCCATGACATTCTTCAAAGAAGTGAATCAAAAACTCTGAAATTCATCTGGAAAAATAAACACCCAAGAATAGCTATAGCAACCCTTGGCAAAAGGAATATGGGAGGCATCACTTTTTCCAACTTTAAACTGTATTAAAAAGCTATAGTCATTAAAACAGCATGATATTAAAATAAAGACAGACCATCAGATCAGTGGAATAGACTAGAGCATTTATAGAATGCTCCCCAGATATACAATCAACTAATCTTTGGTAAAGGGGCAATAAATGGAGCAAGGAAACCTTTTCAACAAGTGGAATTGGGACAACTGGTCAGCCAATTTCAAAAAAAAAAAAAAAAAACTCAGATCATCATCTAAACCTGCACAAAAGTCAAATCCAAATTGATTAAATATTTTTGTTTCCAACCTGAAACCATAAGGTATGTATATATATATATATATATATATATATATGTGTGTGTGTGTGTGTGTGTGTATAGAATAACATGTAGGCAAAACACTCCTTGGCATTAAAACTAAAAGCATCATTAGGAATAAACAGCACTCTCCAAACAAGTCAAAGCAGATACACACACATGGGACTGTATTAAGCTGAGAAGCTTCTGCACCTCAGAGGAAATAATACTAGGATACAAAAGCCACCCACAGAATGGGAGAAGCTATACACACAATACTTATCACATAAGGGGCTAATATGGAAGGCACAGAAAGAACTAAACAAGGATTAAAAACATCTAACCCCATCAAAAATGGAAAGAAATAAATGAACAGACATTTCTCAAAGAAGAAATACAAATGGCCAAAAAGCATATGAAAAATGTTCCACATCACTAATCATCAGTAAGATGCGATCAAAACAACAATGAGGTACCATCTCACACCACCGAGACTGGCACACATCACAAAGAACAAGAACAACCAGTGTGGCAGGGGAGGTGGAGAGAAAGAAACTCTTATTCACTGCTGGCAGGAATGCCATCTAGTCCAGCCCTTATGGAAAACAATATGGAGATTCCAAAACAAAAACAAAAACAAAAACTGGAAATGGAGCTCCCATTTGATCCAGCTATACCACTCCTAGGGAATATACCCCAAGACCTCAAAAACACAATACAAAATCCCTTCCTCACATCTATATTCATTGAAACACTTTTTACAATAGCCAGACTCTGGAAACAACCATAATACTCTTCAACAGATAAATGACTAAAGAAACTGTGGTAAACATATGCACAATGGAATATTATGCATCCCTCAGGAGAGATGAAATCATAAAATTCTCCTAAACATGGTTGTATGTGGAATTTATTATGTTGAGTGAAATAAGTGAGGAGAGAGATAGACACTGAATAATCTCATTTATGCTTTTTAAGAAAAATAAAAGACATTGAAATAATTCCCAGAGATAAGGGCTGGAAGGACTGGCCCAAGATAAGAAGCTCACCACAAAGAGTGGTGAGTACAGTAAGAAAAATAACTATGCTGAGAACTGTCATAACAATGTCAGTGAGTAAGAGATGTAGAAAGCCTGTCTCAAATATAGGCAGGCCGGGAAGGGGAGGATATGGGGGCATTGGTGATGGGAACATTGCACTAGTGAAGAAAGGAGTGTTCTTTTTATGTCTGAAACACAACTACAATCATGTTTGTAATCATGGTGTTTAAATAAAGATCATATTTAAAAAATTAAGTACATAACAAAAATTAAAAATTCAAAGTTAAACTACATAACATGTAAATAATAAAATACCCTTTCTAAAAAATAAAATACAAGAAAATATTAATTACAACTCAAATTCATGTAGATGACCTGATTTGAACCTGGTACCTCTATAGTCTTCAGAGGTCACCAGGAATGATCATTGAGCACAAAACCATGTGTAAGCCCTGAGATAGCTGGGTGAGGCCAAAAATAAAACAAAATAAATTAATATGCCAACAAACTCTTGAAAAATGTTGGCATTGTCTTTTAGATGTGAATCTTCTTGTGTCTAGTCAGACAATAGTAGATAAATACCTTAACATTATGGTATCTGCATTGCTGCCTATGGAAAATTGGTAATTAGAATAAATAACCCGTAATCTACTAACTTCTAAGCACTTTAAAGCTCTAATAAAAATATAGCTCTATTTATAAATTTTATTTATATATAAATTTTATTTATATAAATAAGCATTCATATATAACTGTATATAAAGTAATAGATAAATTTGATTTAAAGCACTAATAAAAAATTCAGAAATAAGTTAGAGGAGCACAGAAGGTAGGACACTTGCCTTGCAGACAGCAAATTCAAGTTCAATCTCCGTCACCTGATGTAGTCTTCTGAGCCCGCCAAGAAAGATTCTAAGCATAGAGCCAGGAGTAAGCCCTGAGCAAAGCTGGGTATGGCCCAAAGGCAACAAAAACAACAAAACCAAAATAATTCAGATAGTATTTAGTCAGAGGAAGTGAAAGAATGTTTTGTTCAATTTTCACTGATTAATAAAAACATTTTAAGATACTAATATTTTATACAGAATAATATTTTTTTATTTTAAAATTCACTTTGATGTACCTAATTCTATTTAAAACATTCTCAGGCATTCACTGGGTGAAAACCACAAAATAGACTTTAAAATAAAAAAAAATTTTTTTAATTAAAAGACAATAGAACTGGAGAGATGGTATAGTAAGTATGGTGCTTGTCTTTTATGCAGCCATCCCAGCTTCAGTCATTGAAATCTCTTGTGTGTCTCCAGCACCAACAGGAATAATTTCTGGCTACAAATACAAATATAATCCCTGAGCATTGCTAGGTATGTCTCCAAAACAAAACAAAAAAATTTTAAAAAGGTGTAAAACAAATGTAAGCCTACATGCAATCCACTTTTTCTGAGCACTAGTGTTATGCTGATTCTTCTAAGCCAAGCTACTTTCCCAGAGGCACAAAACACATAAATAATTCATTGAAGAATGAATAGATCTTTAAAATACTGAGATCAAATCAAGTAAATTTGAGATAGATAGTGTAAAATAGAAAAGCAAAGTTTCTAAAGATTCAGAATAGTACACATATAAAACTCTCTCCTGTGAAAAAGCAAGATTGAAAACGAATTATTATTATTGCTATTATTAATATTGCTATCTTGGTTTGGTTCTCTGGAAACAGACATTTTGTTGGAGATTTGTACATTCTTGATTAATGGGGTTTGGTCTTAAGAGCTATGCATAAAAAGGAATTATAACACAAATAAGCCAGATTCAGTTCAGAGTAAGCTTGGTTCATGATGTACTTGCAACAGTTGACTTTTCAAGGATCTCCTATATGGTTTATACTTGATGATAGAAAGGGGAGAATTATTTGTACCATTTAATGGAACAGAAATCACAGATTTAGGGGTCTCAAACTCTCGGCCCACGAGTTGTTGCGGCCCTCCGTACATTTTGTGGCCCGCGGCCAGCCTTCAAATATGCAATTTTTATTCGGTAACGAATAATCGGGAATACTGCGATATTTGAAGGCCGGCAGTGGGCCATAAAATGTTGTGCAGAGGGCAGCAACAACTGAGTGATTTGCTTCAGCCACGAGATTTTTCACATAAGATTTCAGCTATCCATCCTGTCACCTCAGACCTTTAGTTCTTGCAATCCTCAAAGGATCAGCTAGGCAACAATACAATACACATTTTTATGGAGACATTAGTTCAATCTTAAAATTTCTTTATTTGTGGAAATTAACTGAAGCAAAAAAAGGAAACTTTTACAAAATAAATTTTAATTGAATCACCATGAGAAACAGTTACAAAGTTGTTCATGATTGAGTTTCAGTCATACAATGTCCAGCACCAGTCACTTCAGCAGTGAACATTTTCTGCTACTAATGTCCCGTTTACCACTTCTCTTACCTTCCACCATCTACTCTATGACAGTTATTTCTTTCTTCTGATCCTTTTGACATTGTGGTTTGCAATATTGGTACTGAAGAGGTATCATGCACATCACTACTATACTATATTACTTATACTACAGAGAAAATTGCAGAGAAAACTTCAGAGAAAACTAAGAAACCTAAGCCCAATTTTGTTTTTTTCTTATATGAAAGGAGTATGCGTCATTACATAGATGATGCAATGGGATGATCATAATGCAAAGATATTACATAAAGAGGGGACTGGAGCTATAGTGCAGCGGTAGGGCATTTGCCTTGCTGATCCAGGATGAGGCTGATCCAGGATGGACCTCGGTTTGATTCTCCAGCATCCCATATGGTCCCCCAACCAAGCCAGGAGCAATTTCTAAGTACATAGCCAAGAATAACCCTTGAGCATCTCCGGGTGTGGCCCAAAAATCAACAACAACAAAAAAATACATAAAGAACAATGAGTAGGTTCATCACATGATAACACAGAGATTACACTGGAAATTATGAATAGTAAGATAACTATGTTTAATAATATATCTAGAATGATTATAAAAGACCTAGAATACCAAGCAAATGAATGAGGGCTTTTGTAAATAGGCTTAAGAAGGAAACATGAACAAATTTGCCTTCTAAGAAGAATATAGGAAGCATGAAAAATGAATTGAATTACAGGAGCAACTCCTATGTCTATATATAGTCTTTGGCATTCAAGGACAAGTTAACTTTCTCACTCATCAGTTTGATAGGTGTGGATAATCAGGTTGTTATGAAAATGCTACAGGAGATTAAATAATCAAAATAAAATCATATCTATAGATTTTATCACTATATGGCATTTATTGTATTGTTATTTAGAATTATGGATATATACTTTAAAAATAGAGTTTGTAGCCATTATTTTTCATATGCCCATCTGTTTGTTAATTGTCCTCAGTGCCAGCCTCTCTAGATATTTTTAAGTGTAGAATACTTTGATTGCCTTTGTCTAGACTATTTGAAAATTTTACTAATATTTTAAGATCTGTTACTTTAATGTGTGTATATTTAATTTCTATTTTTTACAACTTTATGTCTAGCTTCCAATCCAAACATTTCTTTCCTCTAAGAAATATTAAACAGTAAAAATTGGATATGCAGGGTTTGAACAAGACAAAACAAACCTACATCAAAATATCTGTGAATTTAGAATCATTAAAAATTCAGAAATCTGTATACACTGAACTTTAGGAGCTTTAGCAATTTATGTGTAATGTGTAAAATATTAACATCTTTTATAACTTGGCAATAAGCACTAAACCTTAGTCATCTACATGCCTTCTTTCTTTACTCATCTCTGCCATTTTCATTGGATGCAAATACTATCTAAGCACCTGATAAATACTTAAGTGGTTGTCAGTTTAATAATAATCTCTTTGACCCAAAATTTTCTTTCAAGTCTAGAAGGAAGTTTTTATATAATTTCTTCTAGAAATATCAAAGAGATTAAAGATCTCAGTAATGGTGTCGGAGCTCCAAACATATTTTCACAGTTAGGAACATTTGAATAAATACAGCCATCATTATTCAGTTAATAATCAAACAACGGGGCTGAAATAGTGGCACAAGTGGTAGGGTGTTTGCCTTGCAAGCGCTAACCTAGAACTGACTGGTTTGATTCCCCAACATCCTATATGGTCCCCCAAGCCGGGAGTGATTGCTGAGTGCATAGCCAGGAGTAACTCCTAAGTGTCACCAGGCGGGGCCCAAAAAAGCAAAAAACACAAAAACAAAAACAAGCAAACAAAAACATTTTTGATGTACTTATTGACACTCTTTAATGTCTCTGTAAACTTAAACAATGTGCTGTGAACTACAGTGAAATAAGAAATATTGTATTGAATAAATGGATTGCTTGTGAGCATAATAAGGATTGTCATTTCTCACTGCATATGACTAATGCTGTGGAGGTTGAGAGTGCCAATCTGATTGGCTTTAAAATAGTAATTATTATAGCCTACTACCTTCTCTCTCCTTCACGTTCACTCATCAGCTTGCCTTGGTGCTTCATATTTTCTCCCATTCACTTACTTTCTTCTCATTCTACTGCCACCACTATGAGTCCTTTCCCTCTACTTTCACCACAGTTAAGTGGCTTGAAATATTTGTTTTCTGATATCCCAACTGCTCCTTTAATTTCATTTTCAATGTATAGAACAATTATTTGGTCATAAAGATACTATATTATACCTTAAAACTTTATTTACAGCATAATCATACTGATTATGTTTTTCTTTCATTTTTCTTTTATAGTTCTATAAAAAACTATAATAGTCTAGGACTTTTATATGGTTAAAAAAGTATCAAAGATTTTGAAATTGATGTACAAAATTTGCAGCATTCCACCATCACCCCAGTGCCTATAAACTTCCACCACACTCTATGTCACAGTAGATCTCACTTTTATGATCCATCTCCTACCCCACTTCTTGGTAATCTCTTTTGAAATCCAAGAACAAAGATTTGTCATTTTTCAACGCTGCCCCTTTCTTTGAGCTCAAATGCTACCAATGAGTTAGATTATCCAGCATTTTTGTTATTTCCTTTTTAACTTAACTTGTCTTAAAATGATACTCTACAGTTGCATTTGCTTCTTTTTTTCCAAACCACTCCACCAAAGCCACAAAAAGATAGACTTTTAAATATGAATTTTTATTAAATGACACAATATTGCCACATAAAATTCTTCAATGGTGTCAGAAACTGAGGGGCCTTGTGTAGCAAAGTAATTTATTTTATTTGCAGTAACATTTTCTTAACCACTAAATTCAGCATCTTACATCTTTCACTTGTCTCATTATTTTTTTCCTTTGTGTGACTAATGTCCATATCAGTTAAGTCAGTTTACTTTATGTTCATAAGGAGTTCCCTGCTTTAAGCCATTTTAAGTAGATTCTCAAATGTTTCTTTTTTAAAAAAAACTAATTAATTAAAAAAGACACAGAATATCATTTGGACTTCTTTTCCAACACTTTTTTTTCAAAGTCTGGATTTTATTAATATTATTTTTATCTTTCAGAAAAGAATGTGAGTCAGTTCTGTAAAAGTAATATTCCTATACAATGCTACATTTCTACAGAAGGCAAGCCAAAAATACTCCAGAATAAATGAGTAAATTAAAAAATAAATGAAATTTATAATTAGAAATTAAAATATTAGCATTATTAAAATGATAGCTCTCACTCTAGAAGTGTTTTTGTGAGAACTTATTTAAGTACAATGGTAGAATTTTTAAGTAGCCACCAACTTTGAATAAAGTTCTCAAAATCATATCATGGAAAAATATAGGGGTAAGATATTTCAATTTATTATAAGATTGAAAAAAGATTATATTATATTTTATGATTTTATTGATATTTCAAAAGTCACAATTTCCAATAGGAGCCAAGTCAATTATAACAAAGTGCTGTAAATAGGGTGTGGTAACATCTCAGAAATTGTGTACATTGGCAAAGTGGTAGGATAATTTCTTAACTGCTATTTAACTATTTTAGGGTATGATTATTTTTTTTCTTCAAGAATTCCAAGTACAATTTTTTAATATATACTTGCTCATAATACATTGTTCCAAGACCAATTACACAATTAATGTAAAATTTCCCTTCCACTGTCTTCGGATTTCTAGTCATTCCCAAGCCTATCTCCTTGGCAGGTATAAAATTATATTTTAATATAGCTTGTTAGTAAGTGAGTGTAAATGAAATTATTTTTTAATGAAGAATTAAGAACATTTATGAATCTCACAATGAGGTCATTAAATCATTGAGGTCATTAAATTATTGTCAGAAGTTTTTCTAAGTGTTATGTTGCTAGTAAATTTTTGTTATTTTTTTTTATTTCTGAACAGTAGGTGACTTTAAATTCACATTTATGTCTAAATTGATGTGTTCCTACTGAGATGCCAGTATTGAAAAGAATTCAGTGTTATTGAGCAGTCACAGTCTAGGAATTCCAAACTCTGCACAGCTGATACTGTGACTTTGTGAGTTATGACTTAGGCTGTCCAGATTTCTAGAAGTACAAGGAAATAGGTGAAGGGTGCCACACTAACTCTAAAGAAGTCCAGAGAAGTCTGCCCAAATACTGAAATACTTAAAGTTTTGGTCAGTTTACTATCTCAGCAGGTTGAGTGTGGAAGTTGGACAATTGACAAAGCTGAAGTTGTGGGTGATGGTGCAACTGGCGAGGCTTTGTCAGTGCAGGGATGTGGCTCTCCCTCTTCTGAGATTGCCATGTTCAGATTCTCATCCAGAGATCCCATGAATTTTCACAGAATCACATGCATCTCTTTCAAAAATAGAATGAGTAAATAGAACTGACCAAAAGCAGACATTGTGATTGTGTTCAACTACAATTTTCTGAAAATTAATTCTTATTAAATATGAGATCAAAGTTTATCATCTTTTTGCTTAATGAGGTATGAATCAATAGTCATAAAATCATAATTTAAACAAAAACAGAATTTGGAAATTATGAGAGAGTTATTTTCTTTAAAAATTCTATAGGACCAATATTATAAATTACAACACTCATGCTTAGCTTGCTTTGTTTTATTAAAAGGGTATAAACTAGTAGAACATATTTCTAATACTAAAATTAATAAAATGCTTTAGTTCCTCAAAGTATAATTGTGTAATCAGGAATAATATTTTAATGGGATTAATCTATTCTTATCTTTTTATCTGTATTCACCACACTCTCAGTATTTGTTGAGCTTTTGATATTACTGCCAAAAATTTAAGTCCTCAGTTGTTATTTTGATGAATTATTTTGATGATATTTTTCAGGGGTAAAAACAAAGCTATATATTAACCAAACCTATTTATTTTTCCTTCTGGACACACAAAGTGACAGTTCCCCAGCCCTGTAAATTGGTGCCTAAAATGAATTATAGTCATTATTATGTGTTTTGAAGTGGTATATAAAACCTTCAGAACCATGTTGTATGATCTTTATGTCATCTTAATCAAATCTTCTATGATTTCTTTTGTCATATCTACTGAAGATAGAATCTCCCTGTGGAAAGACCCAAAAAAGGATCCATTTCTTAGGGTCCTGAGCAATATAATATAACACAGACATTCCCACTTCACTTTATCTTCCTCTCTATCACCTTCAGACTATAAATGATATTACAATTTAACCTTTACTTATTAAATAGTTGCAACTTTTAATGTGATCTTATAGAATTTAGACTTTTCTGATGCATATATTTTAAAACCAAATTCTTCCATTCAGTTAAAAGAAATTACCACATTATTTGAGTTGAAGTGATAGTACAGTGATAAGTCACTTAACTTGAACAGGGTCAACCTAGATTCAATCTCTGGGAACCCATATGTACTCAAGAACTGCCAAGAGTGCAGAGCCAAAAGTAAACCCTAAGCACCCCTAGTGTGGCAAAACAGAATAAAATGTTAAAGAAACAACCATTTTTAAACTAAGATTATGTTATTATTTATATGATAAAATTTATCTGAATCATCTTATTTTAATAAATTTTGGGTTGTTTTTAAGGATTTCTAGGAGACAAGCATTACATATACAAATAAATTGTATTAAATCTAGTAACTTAAAGTTTCTATCAAATTAATTTTGTTATAATTGATCTCAAATATTGAAATAATTAGAATTGAAATTTTTAGCATAATTAAGAGGGTTTATTTCAGTTATTTCACCAAAGGGATAAAAGATAACTGCTTTGTATTTAAAATGGAAAATTTCTCGAAGGGCTTTTATTACCAAAATATAACATGAACCAAAATTAAATAGAAAATATTTAGAGTATTTCCACTCAGCATAATTATTGCAACTGAAATAGCTGAGAGATTTTATATATATACATATATATATAATTCAAGAATCTTAGCTCATCTGGGATACATGATAAAATATTATAAGCTAGAAGCTTATAAACAGCAAACATTAATTACAGTTCTCAAGAGTAGGAAGCATGAGACAAAGGCACTGTCAGATTTGCTATTTTGTAATAGCCTTCCCCTCACTCTATTGTTCCCATAGAAGATGGCAATCCTACCTTGAGTCTTCATCATCATGATCAAGTCACTCCAGAGACAAGCTTTCTTTTTTTGGTTTTGGGGTCACACCCAGAAGCACTCAGGGGTTACCCCTGGCTCTGTGCACAGAAATGACTCTTGGCAGGCTCAGGGGACCATATGGGATACCGGGATTCGAACCACCGACTTTCTGCATAAAAGGCAAACACTTACCTCCATGCTATCTCTCCAGCCCCCAAGCTTTCTAATACCAACATTATTTGATAATTACAATTTCAACATGAAATATGGAACAATATTATTTGCTCCTTGCATATTGTAGATTGGGTCAAATATGAAATTTGAAATTTTACATGAATGAGATATGATAGAATTTTAATATATTAAAATGGCAATTGGCATACAATGATAACTGACTTAAAGAGAAGCAGTCTCAACAAAGGAATTTGTTTCTAACATAATAGCATTCCCCCAGGACATTAGAAAAATGTTTCCAGGACCATGGGAATCACATACCATTTTTCTACCAAGAAAAATCAAGTTTCTAAGAATTATCACCACCATAGCAACACTGTAAATTAGTTATCTTGGTGAAATGATGAGAGTGGTGTAGATGTGATCTATAATATCTGGAAGTCATATCAGCAGTGTGTTAAAGATATGGGAGGGTTTATTCATTCACTCATTCATTCAATGGGAGTATCTAAATGTCTTCTCTCCACTACAATTTATGTACGATCAATATTAGATTCAATGTAGAGTAAATGACAGACAGATCTCTATTTACTAAGCATATTCATTCACACACAGCTCTCTATTTAATAAGCATATTCATTAAAAGGGAAGACACCTATTATAATTACACAGCAGCTATATAAATTTCTGAATATGCTCAGTCATATGATAAAAAAGTATGAGTTTTATGAAAAGAACATATCTAATCAGACAAGACAGGAATCAGTCCTTGGCATAAAATATTTAGCTGAGAATTAAAAGATCAGACAAAACAAATCAGAAGAAAAGAAAGTTATTCTTTTTTAGAATGATTTTTTCATTATTAAGCACCATGAATACAAAGTTGTTCATAGCACATTTTTTCACAGATACAAAGTCATTCATGATTTTTTTTATCACACCCAGCAGTGCTCAGGGGTTATTCCTAGCTTTGAGGTCAGAAATCGTTCCTGGCAGGTTCGGCGAACCATATGGGATGCCAGGATTCAAACCATGTCCATCCTAGATCAGTCTTGTGCAAGGCAAATGCTGACCGTTGTACTATCTCTGCAGCCCCAGTTGTTCAAGATTGAGTTTCAGTTATAGAATGTACAACATCCTTCACCAGTAAACATTTTCCACCAATGTCTGAAGTTTCCCTCCAGCTGTCTCCCCTGTATGCTTCTTCAGCAGACCATAGTCTGCTCTCTCTCTCCCTCTCTCTCTTTCTCTCTTACTCTGTCTGTGTCACACACACTTTTTCTCTTTCTCCCTCTCTCTTCCTTGCTTTTTTTTATTCTTTTAGACACTGTGGCTTGCTATATTGTTACTGAGAGTATCTGCTATATTGTTACTGAGAGTATCACTCCTATCAGCACCAGAATGATCATTTTCTAATATCATTGTCATAATGAAAGTTATAGTGTGCAAAAAGATCTCACAACTCTTTCTCAAAGAGATATTGGATTGCTAGAGTGAAGATGAGGTCAAGTGTAGTTGGCGATACAGCTATAGGCTCCATTGTGAGCTATGATTTTATCCCAATACAAACTCATGAAAGCATTTAACAAAGGATTAGCACAAGAAAAATGCCTTTGTATTTAGAGATTATTATACTTATATTGAAAGTGATATTTTAGAAACTACAATAAATAGAAAACAGAAAATATTGATTGATGTGTAATTTGAAAGCTAGCAGGTAGAAACTAGATAATTTATTTCTTGACAATGCAACCTAAATTCAACTTCTTAATCAATGTAAAATTGTCAGTTTACTTTTTCTGCCAGTGTCTGTATGTGGGAATACTGATGGTGTGTGAATACATTTTTAGTGACTCAATATGACACTTGGTTAGAATTCATTTATAGTATTTCAATATTAAGCACTTTAGAAACTGTTACCAGTCTATAAGCAGAAATGATATGTATATTAACTTTTAGAATTCAGGCATTAAAGACATTTAATAACTAAATCTAAGAAAGACCTATCAGGATAATTATCCCCTCTATCAAAAATATTTATAACTCACTAAGGACTTGAATCTAGTCTAATACTGACAATTGTGTGTATGTGTGTGTTTGTGTGTGTATGAGTTTGGACCACATTCAGCAATGATCAAGTCTTTCTCCTGTCTCTACACTTTGTAGTCACTTCTAGCAGGTTTGAAGAATCACATTGGATTCTGGGGACAGAACCCAGGTTAGCGACATAGAAATCAAGTGCCCTATTTTCTATGCTATCTCTTTCACTTCTAATACTGACAACTTCTTTAAGTGATAAGTGTAATATTTTTCAGCATTGTAGGAGCTCTGTGTCCATTTTCTGACTTAAGAAATTTTAAAAGCACTAGCACATTTTATTTTACAAGAATCTTGATTTAGTAGATAAGCTAATAACTATGTAGCATAAGTCTTATATTTTAGAGAATAGAAATAACTAAACTTCAACCTTATTTAAATAAAAGATAATTTCCTGCAGAGTTTAAAAAATTTTTCCATAAAATAATTGAGTCTCATTGAAATTCATTTTCAAAGTACTAGGAAGCAGAATTAGTCATCAGACTGGAATGGTTAAAAAAAAAGGCTGTTGTAAGTGCTATTGATTTATAGTACTTGAACTAGAGGTAGAAGTTTATGACAAGACATTTTTGTCATATATTTTCCCAGTGACAGGACATTTACAGACTAGCCAAGTGTAATTGAGCTGATGAATTTATGAGGCTGTCCCAAAAAGCCTGGAAATGTGAGATGAGATGCTGTCTGACCCAGCATACGAGACCTTTGGAACTCTTCTCCTGGAAGCAAATGCAAATTCCAAGACAGTTAGTGTTTTAAATTTGACTTGAAGATATCTGGGGTAGGAAGTGGGATCCCAGACTTGACTGGAGGACTTCCACCTGGACAGTCTGACTTCAGAAAACTCCAGAAATGGCTTGCAGATTCGGTTGGACCATCCTTACGTTTAAACTCAAGAGTGCCTAGTGTCAAGAATCTTGTGGGGCCTGGGAGATAGCATGGAGGTAAGGCGTTTGACTTTCATGCAAAAGGTCATTGGTTCGAATCCCGGTGCCCCATATGGTCCCCTGTGCCTGCCAGGAGCAATTTCTGAGCATGGAGCCAGGAGTAACCCCTGAGCACTGCCGGGTGTGACCCCCCCCAAAAAAAAAAGAAAAAAAAAGAAAAAAAAAAATCTTGCAGGAAATAAAGCAATCTAAATTTTTTTTAATTTTCTCTATATTTTTCTTCATGTAAGCACTATAGTTATAAAATTAGTCATGACTGAGTTTCAGTCATACAATGTACACTACCCACCCTTCAACAGTGCAAGTTTCCTACTACCAATGTCCCTAATTTCCCTCTTCCTATTTCCCATGCCTGCCTGCTCTTGCAGGCTCTCACTCCCTCTCTCTCTCTTCCTTATTTTCTTTTTTGACATTTTCACTATTAAAGGGTAATGTATCGGGGGCCGGGCGGTGGCGCTGGAGGCAAGGTGCCTGCGCTAACCTAGGACGGACCGCGGTTCGATCCCTCGGTTCCCCATATGGTCCCCCGTGCCTGCCAGGAGCTACTTCTGAGCAAATAGCCAGGAATAACCCCTGAGCGTCACCGGGTGTGCCCCCCCCCCAAAAAAAACAAAAATAAATAAAAAATAAAGGGGAATGTATCATGAATATCATTTTATCTCATTTAAGCACCCCGTTTTTGTCCAGAGTGATCATTTCCAACTATCATTATGATAGTGGTGCATTCTCTACCTTAACTGCATTTCTCTACTATTTTTGACAAACTTTCTGCTACAGTAGAGTCCTTCCAGGCTTCATTCATCTCTATTGTTTCTGGATATTATTAACATACTACTTTTTTTTCTTATGTCTCCAAAATGAGTGAGTTTATTCTATGTCTATCCCTCTAACTCATTTCATTCAGCACAATAACCTCCTTATCCATTCAATTATAGGCATATTTTTACTTCATTTTTCATAACAGCTGTATATACCACTGTGTATATGTTCACAGTTTCTTGAGCTAATCATCTGCTATCATGAACATTTTAGATTCTAAAATTTTTCATATTTGGGTATTGTAAATAGTTCTTCAAAAACATATGAATGTAGGGATTTTTGTGGGGGGGGGTGCTTTTGAGTTCCTATGGTATATCCCTAGGAATGGCAAGCATTTATGTTTCTTTAATTTCCTGAAAGAACTTGAAAAGAATGAGCTGTAGGTTCTCTTTAAAAGTTTGAAAGAATTTACTAGTGAATTCATCTGGGCCTGGGCTTTAAATTTCCTCAATTTCCTGATAGATCTATTCAAGTATTTCAGATCAACTAGGTTTAATCTTACGAGTTACAGGAATCGAATAATATATCCATTTAGTCCAGGTTATCATTTTTGTGGCATACAGATTCTCAAAGTAATCTTTGATTATCCTTTGAGTTTCTGTAGTATTTGTATTAATGTCCCCTTTTTCATTTCTAAATCTGTTTATTAAGTTTTTCTCACGTTTGCTTTATTAGGAGTCTAGTTCATTGATTTCTACTCTGTTTTATTATTTCCTTCTGCCTACTTTCAACTAATTTTTATTGTTGCTTTGCCCATATTTTTTAAGCTATGCCATAACAATGTTTCTGTAAGCATTTTCTTCTTTCTGATGAATACTTGCAAAGCAATAAACTTTCCTATTAATACTGCTTTTGCTGTGTCCCACAAATTCTGAAAATTTGTGTCCTCATTCTAATTTGTTTCCAGGAATCTTTTGATTTCCTCATTGATCTCATTTCTTAACCATTAGTTGTTTAGCAGTGAACTGTTGAATTTTCAGGTGTTAAAGTTATTTCTCCATTTCTGTTTTCAAGTCATTTCTGTTTTGTGTTCACTGTGTTCAGAGATATACTTGATAAAATTTCTATCTTCTTGATTTTTTGGAGGTAAGTTTTATGGATCAGCATGTTATCTATCTTGGACAATATTCCATGTGCTTTGGAGATGTAAGTGTATTCAGCTTTTTGTAGATGGAAAGTCCTATATATAATTAATAGGCCACCCTCTTCCATTTTATCCTTTAAAGTTAATATATACTTGTTGATTTTTAGCCTGGTTGATCTATTCAGATGTGATAAGACATTCTTGAAGTCTCTCATTACAATTGTGTTGTTACTGATGCCTTTGTTCAAATCTATAACCATTTTAATGTCATTTGCTAGTCCCTCATTAGGTGCATTTATATTTATGAGTGTAGTTTCTTTCTATTGTACATATCACTTGATTATTAAGAAATGTCCTTCACTGTCTCTTGTAACATTTGTAGGCAAAAATCTGTGTTGTCTGATATAGGTATGGCCACCCAATTTTTATAAAGGAGCTGTTTGCTTGAAGGATTTTCCTCCAACCTTTAACTCTGAGTCTGTATTTGCTATGAATATTCAAATGTGTTTCTTGCAAACAGAAAAAAAATGTATCCTTTTTTCTTATTCACTTTGCCACTCTATGCCTCTCAGTTCTTGCTTTTTGTTCTTTGACATCAAATAAGATAATTTTCATGAAATTTTATGCCATTTTTGGTAGAAGTTTGGAGTGTTTATGGTGTCTGTCTTGCCTTAAATTATGCCCATCAATTCTTTTAAGTTTAGCTTTAAGTTTTCAAAGTTCCCAAGCTCTTATTTATTTATGAAGCTGTGTATTTTTCTTTCGAAGTTGAATAAAAGTTTGACTAGGTGAAGTATTTGTGACAAGGTATTCATTTCATTTTATTCCACTATATCCCATCACTGCCTTAGGGTCTAGATCATTATTTATGATAAATCTGATGTAGATCTTAAATTTGCTTTCTTTTATGTAATTTCCCTTTTAGATCTTGCTGCCTTCAGCATTCTATTTCTATCTGTGATTTTTATTATTATTACTAGAATGTGTCATGGGTTGCTTTTATTTTGTCTATTTTTCCTATAGTATTTGGGCATCCAGATATTGGCTGCATGCAATTCTTTAGGTTTGGGAGCTTCTCAGCAATGATTTCTTTGACCATTGTTTCTCCACAGGGATTTTTTTTTTATCTCTCTGGGGCCTTTATGATTCTTTTGTTGTTTCTGTCGAATTTATTTCAAAGGTCTATTGTCATCTGTTTACTTACTTTGAGGAGTTTCCTCAATTAACATCTGCATTAATTTATTTTAAGGCTCTTTTCTAGCTTTGCTTTATAGAATTGTTATGAAGTTCACCTTCAAACTCACTAAGCCTGTCCTATAGCAGTTACTTTGCTTGTAAGATCTTCCAATGAGTTTTGAACTTTGCCTACCAAGGCTTTCATTTTTGTCATATTTGCCTGAAGTTTTCTCATTTCTACTCTCATATCTTATTGGCTATATGTTCCATGTTTTCTCTGAGTTCTTTGAATACCCTCCATATTCCTCTCTAATGTCCTTATCAAAGAGGTTTTATAGGTGACTAATTGGTTCTTCAGAAATACCATCTTCATTCACTAGATGTGGTGGGGTTTGCATTGCCTTCTCACTGTCACCTTTGCAGTGTGTGTTTTTTTAATGCTTTGTGATTGGGCTCTTTGGATAGATGAAATATGAGGTCACAGAGCAAGTCAGAGGTGTGATGCTTATTTCTAGGCTACTAGCTTGAGTCTATGTAGCCCTTTTGATTCCAAAAGCTACCCAACATCACCACAGCTCTGGGTCTCTGCTCTTGCCTGTATCAAGGCCACATTTTTGTTGGAGTGAAGGTATCTTAGTTGAAAATGCAGTTTGAAAATGCATGAGGCCAGGGAAATTGGTTTGGGCTGGGAGAATGAATGCTCCCAAGGACAGCGGTTCCAGGTCTCTCTTCTGAGTGGCTGTTTATAATTGTCTCACAGCCATGCTACCTCTGCTATATCACAGAGCCCTGCCTAGCTTTTGCTGCACTCGCTCAATGGCTTCACTGCACTCTAATGTCCAATCCTTGTGAACTTGGTCATGGGGTTGGACCCACACTACTCTCCAAAGCTCTAACTGCACTTTTTCCATGCCTCAGCTGCACTTTGAATGTCTGTGTCCTGTGAGGTTGGCCTGGTGATGAACCAATTTGGCTCTTTAGGGCTCCAGTTGGCCAGGACAAATTTGGGACAATGTTAAGACACCACTCACTATGTTACCACCACTATCTCTTTCTCCAATTATCCCCAAGGTTCTTTATTTTCAATACAGTGATGAGCAAAGTTTTCTCTTTAGGAGTAGGCTCTCTGTTGTTGGGCTAAGAGATTTTGGGAATTTCACTCAGGGGGGCTCAGGTGGGTGAGTTTCTTTCCATACCTCCAGGTTCTCCTATGGCAGCCACTATTGCTGTTGTCATGTTTCCACCATTTTTAAAAACTTGCCGTCTAAATTTCTTCAGATACACATTGAAGCAAATGTGTGTGGACCATTGTGCAGGAATCTTTTTCATACTCTGCAGGAATACCATTCCCTTTAGAACTATTATTAGTTTTCTCAAGCTATGTTCTTATCTCTTTGGATTTTTTTCCTTTTTAAATTGGGTTTTATTTGGTGTTACTGAGGAAGGGCAGGGGGAAGAGGATAAGAAAGGGTAGCATGCTCATGCTCAAGAAAGAACTCCAGTTTCTCCAAGGGAGGAGAAAGAGAGAGAGAGAATGAGAGAGAGAGAGAGAGACAGAGACAGAGAGACAGAGAGAGAATCTCTTTGGATTTTTATCTTCAATGAAATTTATTTGAATTAATAATACAAAGACCTGAAGGAAATTGAGTTTTTGATGGGCTTTTGTCTACACACATTTTAAAATACAAAGTTATGGGTGTTTTATAAATGTTGTTTAATCCATTGTGATTTACAAAGTTATATAATATAGTTGGGGTTTTAGACATACAATGTTTCAGGAAAAATCCCACAACCAGTGTCAACCTCCAACCATCAATATTCCCAGAATCCAACCATTGCCATCACCACCTAACCCAGCCTGTCAGCATAATGGACCTATTTTTCCTTTTGATTGTTAAAGGGTGAGTTTATTGATGTTGATTATGGCATGGATATTCAGTTAAGTCCTTTCTTAACACCACCAATGTACCTGAAATTTCTTGCAATTTTATTTCTTTATGCATTATTCTAAATATACGTATAAGTGATATTATTATGTATTTATTCTTCTTCTGATTTACTTCATTTAGCATAATATCTTCCAATTCCATCCATGCTGTAATTAATTACATGATTACATCATTATTTACAGCTGTTTAATTTTTCCTTGTGTATATGTACCACATCTTCATGATCCACTCATCTGTTATAGAATATTAGGATTAATTCCAACTCTTTTTTAAATTAATCTTTTTATTAATATATTTATTTAAACACCTTGATTACAAATATGACTGTACTTGGGTTTCAGTCATGTAAAGACCACCCCCCTTCAGCAGTGCAACATTCCCATCTCCAATTAGCAAAACTCCCTCCTCCCCACCACGCCCTGCCTGTACTCTAGACAGACTTTTTACTTCCTCTTATTCATTCACTTTGTTATGATAGTTCTCAATGTAGTTATTTCTCTAAATGTACTCATCACTTTTTGTGGTGAGCTTCATGTCATGAGCTGAACCTTCCAGTCCTTCTCTCTTTTGTTTCTGAGAATTATTGCAAAACTGTCTTTTTTTTTCTTAAAACCCATAGATGAGTGAGACTATTCTGCATCTATCTCTCCCTACGACTTATTTCACTCAGCATAATACATTCCAAGCACAGCCACGTACAGGAAAATTTCATGACTTCATCTCTCCTGATGGCTGCATAATATTCTATTGTGTGTATGTACCACAGTTACTTTAGACATTTATGTTAAAGGACATCTTGGTTGTTTCCAGATTCTGGCTATTTTAAATAGTGCTTAGTTGAGTGCTGCGATTACTAGAGGATGTACATGAAACCTTTTGGATGAGTGTTTTTTTCTTTTGTCCTGGACATAGATACCCAAATGTAGAATTGCTGGGTCATATGGCAGATCAATTCTTAGTTTACTGAGAACCCTTCATACTGTTTCCCATTGGGATTAGACCAGGAAGCATTCCCAACATAAGTGGATGAGATAAATATTTATATATCATAGTACTTTCATCCAAAGTACTATATATTATATCATTTATTTTATATTTTACAACATATCTTATAAGTGTATATTTATATATTTACTCACATAATAAATTTTCTTGATCTATTTTGGAAAAATGATTAATGACAAAAATTGGAAAATCTTGCTAAGTTTCATTTATAGTAAATATGTTATAAGTGTCAGTATCCTAAATAGTAAGTTCATTATTTATTGACAATGATGATAAATATTTTATCAACAATAAAATGATAAATAAGAATCCTCATTTTACATTATCTTTCATTAGCATTACTATTGATTCTTTAACATGGATATAACATGGATTCCATTGAGTTATAATTATTGATAATAATACTTGAACTGTCCTAGTTTAAACTAGGAATAACACTTATGTCACAATGCCATTCTTTGTGCATACACTCTCCTGGTATATAAGCATCAGTAGCAGGCTAAAGTCTTTTCTTCATCTCAGCACCTTCCTTCCTGTTCTGTAATCACCCTTTTCTACAACTTCCTGATTACTTTGATGCAAATTATAATTATAAAAGGACATCTGGGTGTGAGGAGTACTGATTTCTAGAGAGAAATATGATTTCTGGAACTTTTCACTGAAAAAAGCTGAAAATTTACCTCTGAAAAGCATATTTTCCTGTGCTATTTTCAGTGCATATAGTTAAGAGTGTAAATTTTCAATTCTATGCATATTTTTCTAATTCATTGCTACTCTTGATTCCTAAATAAAAACACCCATTAATATACAAACAAAGTACTGGGATAGGCATTCCATTTTAGAATAGTCCGCATCCCTGCTTGAGATGTGTAATTTATTTCATCTTTGTGGTTTCTTCTCTCTCTTTCAGCACACTCTATTTTCTAAGTAAAATAATGTAGTTCAAAAGTAATAAAATGAATAACAAAAATTGAAATTTTTTATATTTGCCAGTATTTTTAAACAATAAGAAATGTCAATCTCTCAAAGAATGAGTGAATACTAGATTCTGAAGTCTTTCTTTTTACATGAATATGATTTGTTTGTTTTTTAATTTTGTGTCACACCAAAATGCTCAGGACTTACCTCCTGCTCTGTGCTCAGGAAACACTCCTAATGATGTTCCAGAGATCATATGGGGTTCCAGTGACTAAGCCAAGTTTAACCCAATGTGAAGAAAGTGCCTGGACCTCTTTCCTACGTCTCTGATCTTCATAACTACATTTTGATAGACTTAAAATCATTACACAGTATTTTCAATGTGTTGTAAACTATCTCTTTAATTCCTTTTCTATAATATAGACCTATTTTAATAAATATTTATTAGCTCCCCATTATTAAGAATATAATTTGGTTTTCCCAACCATTTATTCTGTATCATAAAAATCTCTTCACATTACTTTTAAAGACTAATACCTGTTTATTCCTTTTCTTCCTTCCTGATTCTCAGAATTAATTCAAAGTCTTCCTCAAATATTGACAGAGTTCTCCTCATAATATGCAAAATTATATATTTTGAAGACACACGATCATATTTATGCAGCTTGACATTGCTGTTATGAATAGAAAGAAAGAATTCATTTTAAACCAATCACAACATGACACAGATATTCAGAAAAAAATAGAGTTATATATTGAAAATAACCCACTGTTGAACTGAAGAAAGAAAAGCTCTCAGTTGAAACAATTATTCTGACAACATATGGGAGGAAAAATTAAATTGTAAAATAGTGCTACTGTAGAAAAAAGAAAAAATATGTTGTTTGATTATATAATCAAGTAATTGTTGAATTTTCCATTTTTTACATGAGACCATGAGCTCTTTTGTAGTCTTGAGATACAGAAAATAATTTCCTAAAGTGTTCTCCTGTATTATAAAATTTGTCATTGACTATGGATTTTTGTTTTTTCTTTGTGTAATTATTTTATCCTCTTCATAATATTCAGCAATCCTGAATAATGACATTTTTATCAGAGAAGTAAATTTGTGGGAAATAATATGAAGTAGAAATCTTTCTATGGTTTAAATGAAACTTTGCTGCTCATCAATACTGATTCTTGTGATAAGTATGAATTAATACTTTACTCATTACAAGACTCAGGAATAAGATAAAATGAAAGTAATAGCATTCAATATACTTTAAAATGACATCAAACTACAATAGGTAGATATTGTTGAAAAATGAAAACTATATTGATTACATATATTATATAATGTTTAATTACATTTGAATAACATTTTACAACATCTTGGGAAATATATTATAAAGAGTTAATTTATTGTCCTCTATATAATATTTTTGAGGCACTTTGTTTTATTTTATCTTAGAATGTGTACTTCAGAAAACAAGAGCTCTCTGATGGAATAAATAATACTAAATAAAGGAAAAACTGAAGTAAGAATCTAACTTGGAAGTCTTAAGTCCTATAAAATTCTTGAGCAGATACCATTGTGTTTTATTCTTTGTCACATTTTGATGCCTAGGTGCAAGTTAAGAACAACTAATTTTCAACAAAAAATAACAATATGGAAATAAGATTATAGCGATATTTATAGCATAATATTTTGAAAGCCTGAATATTAATGAATATTGAAAAGAATAAACATTATTTGTGGACTGATATTAGTAATACTGAAATAAAATGAGTTAAGTAAAACACAAACTCATTCTTTTACATCTAAAATTTAATTTTTTTCCAAACAAATACTAAGAGTAGAGAAGATCAATATAGAATAAACTAAAGGTCACCTCTATTGCTACCTTTAAGAGATAACTAGACTGAAGTAAACAAGAGAATTAAATTTTATTTACAAAATAATATGATGATGTTATTTAGCTACTAAAGCAATAATATACATAGCAATAATATTTCTAACCATAGACATCATAAATAAGAGCATTTGGCTATGTGACAGCTGTGGCAGTCAGATAAGAAAAGCATTGTGAAACAGTAGAAAAGTAATTTCCCTGAAACTTATTTATAGTTACCAGGGCTATGGAAGTAGGGGAGAAGAGTGTGGGTAGCATAAAAAAATCAATCCCAACATTCAAGAAACAAAAAAACCAAGCTCAATACTATTTTGTAAACATTATACATTGAAACCTTGATACTGTTATTCCACTTCATTTCCCATGCTTTTTTAAGATATAAATCAGCACGGTGAAGAATTCTCCATGGTGCCAGGATGCAACTTTTTGGTAGTTGTCAAATGTTCTAAGACAGCTGTAAAGATGCTAAGAGTTATTCAATTTTAGTAGATTCTAATGACATTTGTGTTGACAGAATAATATTCATGGCATGTAGCTGGATGGAGTCTTGTGGAGATCTAATAACCTTCTGGCCTAAAGTGAATGCCTGTTATATCTCCCAAAGAAGGCTAAGAGGGTTATTTGAAACAATGTTCTGAGACATAAGTCCTTGGTTCCTAAAATTTCCAATAGGCATTGAGCCAAGATACTTTACATGGTGTGGAGACAAGTGGAATGACTGTTGATCTTCAAGTTATTGAAGTATATTTAAAATTTTTTCTTATGGTCACCAAAACCTGTAAGTGCAACTATAATTACAATTGAATATGGGGTGGAAATGGGAGGCATTTTTT
>PVKC010001045.1:0-14816 GCA_004027635.1 Crocidura indochinensis
ACCATCATCTCAAGTCCCAACAGGTATTCACCTCCCACCCCCAATAACCACCACATGGGGTTTGCAAGCCTACATCTGTCTTATACTACTGTGCTAGAGTCTTGAGTTCTGTGTCTTTAGGGTCAGGGTGGGTGGTCTTCAGGTTTTTATTTTTCCATTTCCTTATCCACCACCTTCCTTCCACTCCCAAGAATAGAGGAAGAAACAGCTGATTTCCCCCCTTGTCTTGCCTCTTGCCCCTTTTCTTGCAAGGACTAATTAATGTAGATTAATATAACCAGGCAAAAGCCTGCTTGGGGCCCCACTTTCTCAACATACCCTTTAATCATTTGGGAGGGGTGGGGGGGCATGTGATACGGAGGTGGGTGTTGGAGCAAAAAAGGGAGCAAAGCTTCAGTTTCTGAGGGCTTGGAGGCAGAGTCACAGCCGTTTCCATGGCAGTGCTATGGAAACCAGGTTTTGCTCGCTCACTCCTTCCCAGAGTAGAATTTCCGCTCCTCCTAGCATGGACTCCAAAAAAGCCTGCTGCTGTCTAGTCCGAACTGTGACTTCATCCTGGTAACCTCCTGGGAACCTCTCGTTCTGGCCTCTTGTAAGGGGGTGGAAAATGGGCGTAAATAGAAACTTAGTCCAGAACACTGGGGGAAACGCTAAGCCTTAAATCTCCTGCTCATTTTCCAGAAGGATAGAGGCAAGAATTAGTTTTGCTGTCTATCAGTTGACATTTACATATGCACCCGCTTTTCTAGGTTCCATTTTGTAGCTTTGTCAAATCCCATCGTATTTTAGGTGTCAGCACCTTGTACGTGGCATTCTGCTTCGTAATCCACTAGACTAAGGGGATATGGCTTGTCTTTTTGAGGCTTTCTTATCTCATAGTCCTAAACACACATGCTGTGATTTGTTACACAAGTAAGGATTTTCATAATGGGACGAGATGAAAGACCATGGGCAATTTTTCCTTATTCTACAGTTGTCTCTCAAGTTTGGCTCCATTTTATACTTAGAGAAATGCAGCTGTGTGTATTTGTATGTGCATGTGTACATGTGTGCTTATACTGGATTTTCTGACATAGGATGTTAATTTACAGTTGTAATTATCATCATGTTCGTGTGTTCCTTTAATACATGGCTTATTGTCCAAGGAATGACGTCAAACAAAGTTCATGAATACAAATTCAAAAGAAAAAAAGACTCAAGTCTAGAAGTTTATTTTTAGGAAAAGAGATTAAAAATAAAACAGTATTTTAATTCACCTTTCCACTTCAAAGATAGACACAAAGGACTTGATTGAACACCAGTCAAGATTTTTACTTTAGTGGACTTATTTTATTGGTCTTTTAAACCGATGATTTTGTTTATCTTTTATCATATTATGCAGAAATATTCCCAAAGGCCCATTATTAGAGTATGAATACATTCTTTCTACAGTTTCTTCAAATTTCCCTAGTACATATCCCCAAATCTCCCTTCTGTAATAATTCCATGTCCCTCCTCAATAAATAATCTACCCTTAATTATTTTTAATCATTTTCTGCTCAAGGACTTTGTGAATCCCTAAACACTTAGTGATTGTTTCACTCTGTGGAATTAAAGATTCCTTTATGTTTTGTCTCTTCTACATGTCTCTTCTAACCCCTGCCTAACACGCAATACAGTGAGAAAACATTTTGTTGTGCATTATTTTTTAATATAAGATTTGCCTGGTGGTGTAATCTCAATAATAATATATTTGCCCCACTGGTCCAAGAAAGGTTCCTTGTGTGACTTTTAAACCTGAATTAGATCTCTGAGGCTTTGTCACTGTTTGCCCAGCTAATATTCACTCCTTCACTTGTTCATTCTTTTAGGGGCTATTACAAATAGTTCCTTTGTACACAGTATCATGCCATGTAGAGGTCATACCAAAGAACTCTGAGCTTGAGAGTTGACTGTGCAAAATTGCTGATATGTTCCTACAATTTACCAGTTTAGGGACTATTTTTCAAAAGGTAGAGTATAAAAAACTAAAACAGCAAGATTGACTTTTAAGGGTAGATTTAATTAATTAATTAGTTCTTGGTCCACACAAGGTGACACTGAGGGGTTACTTCTGTTTATGCACTCAGAAATCGCTCCTGGCTTATGGGACAATGGGGACTGAACCCAGGTCCATCCTGGGTCAATTGCTTGCAAGGCAAATGCCCTACTGCTGCACTATTGTTTCAGCCCTGATTTTATTTATTTTTATAAATAATTTTGGGTCTTCCCAAGTAATGCTCAAGGGCCCCATAGGCCAGCCATATTCAACCAATAATTCAGTGCTTGGGCCTGGTGATATGATTCTCCTGATAATGTGGTGCTAGGTCTAATAGTTCTAGGGCCTAGAGCTTCATTCAGTGGGGTTTAGGGGTTCGAATCAAGTCCTGGAATACGCCAGGAATGGAATGCACTCCTAACCATTGGACTATCACCCTGACACAAAGGGAACTTTAAATAAATTACAGTGAAGAGAGGACAAGGGAGTTAGCTCAAAAGGCTGGGGTACATATTTTGTATATCCTGGGTTTGAGTTCTAATACTGCATAATCTCCTGAAAACTAAATGACTCCCAAACATTATACTGAGAGTACCCTTGCTTCCAGTATTGCCCCAATAAAAAAAATCACAGAATAAAAGTAGAGGAAAACATTGAAAAAATGTTCACAAGTGGGGAGAACTAGAACATTAGAATTAGAATCTAGGCTCGGTCTATATATCTGTCACTCACCACATGTGACCATTTCCATTTTAATAAGATAGAATGAGGTCCAATAACAAATCTCACTTCTTAGTCATAGGAGGCATATTTCAAGTGTTAAAGTAGCCCATGACTAGGATATTGGACAGCACATAATGAATAATTTCTGTGGTCATTGGAAATTCTATTGAGATGCAAGATATAAAGGAACTTGATCTTGGAAGGAAAAATAGATTATGAGAACTTAGACTTTCTCATATATCTATGCAATGGCAGAGAAAGGGTTTAGTAATCTGATAAAAATTCTGAGTAGTCACTGAAGTTAATGAATTCTTTCCTGGAATTGGGATTATTGATGAAAATAATGAATGTGCTACAAATCGCAGATTACAAAAAATAAGTCGCTCACTTTTTAGTGCTCTGTCTGTTGTTTGGTCATCTCAGCTGGACCCAGGAGCATGGAGGTCTTACCTGGCTCCTCTCTTAACACCTCTCATGCTGAGACTGGGAACATTGAGGAGGACTCTGGAGAGGAATGCGACAACTTATATCACTTAAAAATGCATTACTTTTAGGCATTCTGGTCCTAAATCCAAATGTGTTCCACTTTAGACAGTCAGATATTTGACCAAAGATTTAAGTACTGTGGTATCCTCTAAGACTTTTTATATATGGCATCTTTCTCTTTGAACCCAAGAAAATCCACCTTGAGAAATACTCCTAAGAATGGTAACCCATTCAACAGACGAATGGCTAAAGAAACTGTGGTACATATACACAATGGAATATTATGCAGCTGTCAGGAGAGATGAAATCATGAAATTTTCCTACACATGGATGTACATGGAATCTATCATGCTGAGTGAAATAAGTCAGAGAGAGAAAGAGAAAAACGCAGAATGGTATCACTCATCTATGGGTTTTAAGAAAAATGAAAGACATTCTTGCAATAATAATAATTTTCAGACACAAAAGAGAAAAGAGCTGGAAGTTCCAGCTCACCTCAGGAAGCTCACCACAAAGAGTGATGAGTTTAGTTAGAGAAATAACTACGTTTTGAACTGTCCTAAAAATAAGAACGTATGAGGGAAATGGAGAGCCTGTCTAGAGTATAGGCGGGAGGTGGGTGGGGAGGAGGGAGATTTGGGACAATGGTGATGGGAACGTTGCACTGGTGATGGGTGGTGTTCTTTACATGACTGAAACCCAAACACAATCATATATGTAATCAAGGTGCTTAAATAAAATATAAAAAAAAGAATGGTAACCCATTCACCATTTTCATCTCTGATTCATTGCCTATGTCCTAAAGGCCTTACTTGTATGAAAGGTCACTTGTATGAAATTCAGATATATGAAGAGTACTTGTGGTTTCTAAGTCCCCACAAAGGCAAGTCTGTACCCCTTTATTAAACAAGGTAGACAACTCCTGGGTATCTATCTTAAGAACACAGAAACATAAATACAAAACATATATACAGTTATAGTTACTGCAAAAATATTAACAATAGTCAATATCTGTAAATAGCCCATATGTTCAATGCCAGATGAGTAGATAAAGAAGTTGTGGTATCTTTCTAGTGAAATACAACTCAGCTATTGGACAAGATGAATCTTTGTCTTTATCTAGAACCTACATGGGATGAAAATATTCATGATGAGTGAAATTATTTAGAAGGATGAAGACAAATAATGAATGTTTCCACATATGCTTGGTATATATTGATGACAGATCTCACTCATACATGTTTGTTTTCTGATAACAGAACCAACGTTACTAAAGTGGTGGGTGGTTAGGAGAGACAGTGATAGAGGGAAATCCATGCTTTGATAGTGTGTGCAGCATGAAACTTACATTCTGTACTCTTGTAAAAATGAATTGAGATTGGATAGTAGAGGAAGCAAGAAACTTGCATGCAGCCAACTTCTGTCCCACAAGCACTGCCAGGGATCACTCCTAAATACAGAACCAGGAGTAATCCCTGAGCTAGGAGTGATCCCTGAGCATCAATAAGTGTGGCCCCAAACCATATATATATCTTTCCTCTGCCTGTTTCATGAAGAGATGTCATCTGCTGTAGTTGGCTTATATGTGCTCCATCATAGGATGGTTCTGGAAATTCTACCCTGCAATGCCTCTTCCTTTCACTAAATCTTATAGTTTTAGAGTCAGGTAGGCATGAGTCTCAATCCTGTATGCTCCCTGTCGAAGGCCTTCCTCTCCCTCACTTGAGTTTTTACATTTGTTTTAGAATCTTGTGTTGTGGTCTGGAGGGAATGATGAACTGTGCAAGGCCCTGGCTCATAGGAGGCGCTCATCTTAAAATGAAGCTGTAACTGTTTTTTGGCTCCTGCTATTGCTGCTGCTGCTACCACCTTCTAAGCAATGTTTTGTTGGTTTTGCTTTTGTTTGTTTTATTCTGTTTTAAGGCAGAACCAGTTCCCTTTTATTTAGTCAAAAGGATCCAAGACACAAGTGTCAAATATGAACATTGCCTTTTTTTTCCTTAGAAGAGGGAAGAATATGTATCCTGGCTATATTTTTACAATTCTAGAAATGATTTTGATAGCACATGTTGCGGGAATTGAAATCATAACAAACTTGGCCAGTGTGTGTTTGCAGCATAAGGAACTACTTGATTAGAAAAGATTCCTTTTGTCATTAGTGACTCACTTGTCAGCCTTGGTGGATTGTGTTGTCCCCTGTATGGAGCAAGAGTAATGGGTTTTACTGCATCTATGGGAAAAATTCCTCTAGAGAAGAGTGTTTCCTTGTTTTTAGCCCTCTCCTCACTCTAATTGTCACCTAAGTTAGATTTTAGGCTTTTCTGGAGCTTATTGGGTCCCAGGACCCTTATCATGATGACCTTTCTACTAAAGCCAAAGCAATATTATGAGGTCTTCCACTGTTTTCTTAAGTGTTCAGCCCATAATATCACTCATCATAAAAATGAGCAGATATTAAGTAGAACATGGGAATGTATATACACAACAAGAGAAAAGGATATGTCATACAAGAGTATGTTATACCAAGGATCAGTTTGGTTTATTAATTTTATTTTTTTATTTAATAAAGTTATCAGGGGAGGTAACCTAGAGTCACACGAAGATTTGTCTTTTAAAAAGATGAGTCCTTTCTTTTTTTCTTACCTGATGGCCAGCTCCCAGAACCTACAGTCCCAAAGCATAGTGATGTTTGGGATCTACAACATCCTTGCAGGCCTGCTTGGCCATCTGGTTCTCATTTTTACCCACTCTTATTCTATTCTTATGTCATAATTCTGATATTCTGATATTCTGTATTCAAATGCACATCTCTTTAAATAGCTTTATTGCTTGGTCTTTACTTTTCTTGATTTCTAGTTTTAAATAATTCTCCCCAAACTTCTCAGTTGCTTACCTCATTATAGTATGAATCCTGATTATCAGGCCTTTCTTGTACTCTACAGGGATTATAGTTAGGCCAAGTCAGTTACCTTTATATCCACAATGCAAATGGTTGCATGGACTGGGAGATTTTGTTAGTTTTAGTGCCTAAGACTTACTCATGGCTCTGTGTTTGGGAGTAATATGAGGTGTTGCAAATTGAACAAATGCCTTATGCTATTTCTTGGGTCTGTTTGGATGGTTTTAAATACCAAATGTCTATAAAGGATAACTATATCACTATGCCACTCTAACCTTCACTGTACCATTAATTTTCTAGTTTCCTTCCTTATCTTAGTTCATTCTGACATTGCGATTTAATCTCCTGCAGTTATCTAATATTTAATAGAATCAGACACTGAATTATTTTATTCACACATTTTTCGGTCAGATTTTATACTGTATTGCTTTTGGGGGATGCAAAACACTGAGGCAGAATTTTTCTCATGGAAAATGTTCTAAGTTGACATCAATTTAGCAGCAGATGTAAAGGGGAAATATGAGTAAAAAGAAAACATGAGCAGATGAAAATAAAGGTTGTGGCAAGTAAATAATAGGAAATGCAAATATAATAGGTGAATAAAATTCAACCTCACAGTCTGATCCCAGATATTATGCCAGTCAACACCTTGCTAAGAAATTTGTTTCCACATTGAAGAAAAGAATGATAACATTTTCTTGCAATCTGTTCTGTTGGGCATCCCCCCCAGAAATGGTGTTTACAATAACTTGTGCAGTTTGGAGCTTAGCAAATATTTGTTGAGTTGATTTTTACAATTAGATAGGTTAATTAACTATAAAACTTAACCCTGCTATAGACACTGCGATATTTTAAGATACAAGACAACTTGTTTCCTGACTGTTGAGACTTTTTATAAAACAGTGAGAATGGTTCTTGGTATCTTAAGAAGTCCTAGAAATTTATGCCTTTCTTTTCAGATATTTACATGCCAAATTATGCCTGTACTTTAGGGATTCAGGTATCTCTTGAGGCCTAATAATGAACCCCAGCCAAGAATCTTGATTCCAAGTTCATCTAGTTCTTTTGACACCATTGTTAAGCTGTATGACTGATGAAAGCTGGCTAGACCCAATTCCAAAATCCAGGTCTCTACTTTCCACCCTCTAATCAGGTAGTGTGTTTGTGTCCTCATCCTGAGCTTCATATAGTAAGTACAGTTCCTTTTACTTTTTAAAGAAATGCCTTTTGTCACACTCAGGTAATATTATCCATTCTATCATTTTTACCTCCTCATGGCCGCCAAGCCACTTGCTTTTTGTACCACATATAGTGAGGATCTTTGCCAATTTTTTAGGGAAATATTTACCACATATGATAATATATGTCAATATAGATGTTAATATTTGTTTTGTTTTGCTCACAAGACTGGGTTATCTATGAGTTGTACCTGTCTTTTGTAAGTTGGGAAACAGGAACAGCAGAAGTTATTTGGCCTACTGCCATCTCTGTTTTGTCTGGACATTGCCTCCCTTTTGTTTTTCCCTAGTGACACTTTCCCCCTCCATTCACCTAAGCTGAATATGTCTCCATCTGTAGCAAATGTTGTTGATTTGAGAAACCAGCCTTGTGGTTGGATCCAAATGAACTCTCATGTGACAGGAACCTTCTATTTTGTTGCCCACTGGGACCTTCATTCAGTTCACAGTGAGACTTTTCTACAGAGTAGTCAACCCTTGTTTAGGAGCATAGAGAAGCAGAAGACAGGCTTGCTGTGATCTTTCTTCTTGTACAGTATTGAGTGACTGGTCCAGGACTCAGACATATGGACAGAAGCAAAGAAGGGTGTTATTTCTTGTCATCTGAGTCATCTGGTGGGTAGGAGCAATCAACGTTTTGGATGCAGGCTGTGTGCCAGTCACTGTAGAAGGCATCAGGATTGCTTGCAGAAATAAGGACAAAAAAATCTAGCTTGAAGGTCCTTGCAGTCCAGAGTGAGATGCAGACACATATATGGTTAGGTCAGTAATGATTAATAGAAAATTTCCCTCTGGGCAGGGGTTGGGCTTTTGAAAACATCTTTGCTCCATTCTTCAGGATTCATCCCTTGTCCTGTACTCCACACTAGTTCTGAGGGGCCATTGCAGACTAATGCTTAAAACAATGTTTGAGTTGACAGGCCAGAAGCTTGTAGCTTGCCTGAAACTTATATTTGGGGGAACAAAATTTTCCTCCTACTGGGTTGAACCTTCAATATTTTTAACCGGTATTTAGATACAGACAAGTACAACACAAAATAATGTAAAAAAGAAAGATTTCTTGAAGAAAGTAAGGTCAGGTAAGAGGATAAAGTGTAGTGATCAGGGAGGAAGTTTACTTAGAGAAGATAAGGAAGGACAGTCTCAGAAGAGGTGGCCTTTGAGTAAAGGCCTTGGAGGTGAGGAGGGAAGCAATCATCTGAGGTTAGGAGCACAGAGAAGACCTGCAATAGATAGGCACCTGGCAGAGAAAGGAAAGGTCATCTGGTTGCAGTAGAAGTCAGAAGAAGGGGCGGGAGAAGAGGTTAGGGCAGTCTGGACACCAATATCATGTCAGTTCTGGATAGAGAGTTGCTGGTGTAAAGGGATGTGTGAAGCAGGAGGTAAGTGAGCTAGAAAGTCATTTCCCATTTATTTTCATTCCTAGAGTTGCTAGTGCTTGTGGCTTTTTTCCTGAGTTCAGGGACTCATTCAGTAATGGGATTTGCTTATTTATCTCTTCCATGTCCTCCTTAAATCCTGAAAAGTGCTCCTTCATAGTGATGAATTAGGGGACTCATATTTGATTTTAGGGAGGCTCTATCCTTCACACATGTTTCTCTGGATTGTGCTCTGTCGCCACAAAAATTAATCCATTTAATAAACCCTCTAGGGCCAGAGGGATAGTACAATGGTAAGGGTGTTTTCCTTGCATGTGGCCAACCTGGGTTTGATCCCTGGTATCCCATATGGTTTCCTGAGCCTCCCTGGAGTAACTTCTGAGCACAGAGCCAGGAGTAACCCCTGCCAAATGTGACCCAAAAACAAATAAACAAAAGTTATAAATAGGGACCAAATTGAAAAACTTCTGGTGCCAACTGTTCTGTGAGCAGTGAGTGGCTGTCTTACACCATTTTCACTGATGGTTGCATTGACTCTGTTTCTAGGACTCAGAAGCCCCCAGGCATTCCGATAAGTCCATGGACAGTGAGCTGCTGTTAAGAATGTCCTCATTGCTCCATGCTAGGCTAACTCTGGACTGGTTTAGTTTAGACTACCTGGACTAAATAAAGAAACCCTTTTGCTAAAAAGTTCTATGAGCTGGAAGCAGTCAACTCAAACTCCTTTCACTTATTAAACTTGAACTCACCCAGAGCTCTGAAATAAGGAAGATGTCTAGTGAGCATTCTATCTCTGACTAGGTCTTACTCAGTTGAAAAATACCGATATTTGGGCTAGAGAGATAGTACAGGTTGGCCTTAACCCTGGTTTGAACACTAGATCTCACAGATGGCTCCAAGCATGACCAGGGTTCATTTTTGAACACAGAGCCAGAAACAGCTCCTGAGCATGGCCAGATGTGGTCAAAACTTAAAATTAAATTAAATTAAATTAGAATACTAAGATTTAGAGGTCGGAGCAGTGATACAAATGGTAAGGTGTCTGCCTTGCCCATATTAGCCTAGAACGACCTAGGTTTGATCCCCTGGAGTCCCATGTGGTACCCCAAGCCAGGAGCGATTTCTCAGCGCATAGCCAGGAGTAACTTCTGAGCGTCACCAGGTATGGCCCCCCAAAAAACTAACAAAAATACTGAGATTTACTCATGGGAGAGACAGAAAGAACCCTATTTGCTCACCCATAGAAAAATATATATGAGTGGGGCCGGAATGATAGCACAGCAGTAGGTCATTTACCTTGCTTGTGACCAACGCAGGATGGACAGTGGTTTGAATCCCGACATTCCATATGGTCCCAGTGCCTCCAGGGGTGATTTCTGAGCACAGAGACAGGAGTAACCCTTGAGTGCCACCAGATGTGATCAAAAAATTCAAAACAAAAAAAAAAAAGAAAAGAAATATATGTACGGAGACAGGAGCAATAGCACAGCGGTAGGGCAATTGCCTTGCACACAGCCAACCCAGAACAGATCCTGGTTAGATTCCAAGTAACCCATATTATCCCCCGAACCTGCCAGGAGTGATTTCTGAGTGCAGAATCAGAAGTAGCCCCTGAGTGACGCTGGGTGTGACCTCTCTCCTCCTCAAAAAAGTATGTGCATGTAAATGTTTAAAGTAATCTAGCCTTGACATTGTCTTCTGGGGCAGAAGGCACAGTATCACAAAGGGATCAAAGATTATGCCCCATCTTTCTTTTTCACTTTTCTGTCTGATGATCAGTGTTCTGCAGCGTGGGTAGTTGATCCCTGACTCTGGGACAGTCCATGTGGTCATGGGCACAGGCTGAGGGTCCTTGACTCCCCATTCTCATTTCAGTAGCCTCTAAGCACCGTCACTTTCCCTCATCTGCTTAATAAATGTCTGCTTGTAATATTTTGGAACAAGAAGGCTAATCAAAGGCCCTGTTCTGTAGAACAGGGACGCCAAATGACAAGATTAATTTCCGTAATCAAGCAGCTTAATTTGGACACTTTCCCCTTCTCTGTTGCTGATTGAAATGAAGGCACAGTTCTCTGTGGTGTATGTCCTGGCTTGGAACGCTTACTCACAGGGACAGGAAGATGGGAGGCAAGGTGACTAGAGAGAGAAGCAATGATGGGAAAGGTGAGGCAGGAGAAAGACATAGATGGAGTGAAATATGCACAAATTCAGGAAAAGTGATAGGAAGTCTTCATTTTAGAAGTTGTCGGAAGCAGTAAATGGCCTGTTACTTTTTCATTAGGAATAGGAGCATGATAGTCATCTGGCTGTACAATCCTACTCTGCTGGGTCAAAGAAACCATTGAATCTATTTCCTCTTTTTATAAAAAACAAAAAAACAAAACCAGAAATGTTAAGGAATGTATGATCTGCTCATGAAAACCAGGCGGAAAGTTCAGGAGAGAAAGTCAAGTATAAGCCATCTCCCAGTATTTGCAGGAAAATCAGGTCACTCGGGATTGAAATTTGCAGTGGAATAAAGTATTTAATTGATAACGCACATTTGGTACTTTTCAGTGGTTAACTACATTACTTGAAGTAGTTTGAACAGAATGTTTTTAGAGCTTTGAGGATATAATATGTGTGCTTATTATTTCATAGAAAAGCAACTCCCCACTAGTGGGGATTTAAGTATCTTCATTTGTTGTCTGTAGTTAGTACTGAAAAGTATTTTCAAGGAAAATATTATTATTTTTTATTATTTTCAAGGAAAAACCCATATATGAATTTTCTGAAAACTTAGAATAACTATCAAAAATTTGACCCTTAGACTTTATCCTGTTTTGGTAATGAGATTATTTTATGTTGCACTCTGAATCCTGATTTCTGATGGGAAATGTTATGTGGTGGATAAATAGATGGACAGAAAATATAGGATTTAACATTGACAATGTCTTTGACCTTTCATGAGTCATTGAGCTTTTCTGGGGAATTTTCTTTATGGAGGAATAACTAGTAAATGATTGCAAAGCACTTTCTGAATACCGGTCTTTAAGAAAATTAAACAATAAAATTAATTATCTCCTGGAAGAAGATACATAGGGAAAATTAAATCAAGGCCAGACCAGGCTTAAATGGATAGTGAAGTAGCAAGACTGTGTATGCATATGTGTGTGTGCGCATATATATGTGTGTGTGGAAGAGAGAGAGATAAAGAGAGAGAATGCTCCATATATTTAGGAACTTGAGGTCATCCTGGTGAGGCGTGCATAGCCAGAGACATGCTGTGTACATTATCCAAGACCTCCTGGCCAGCATCTGTGCTCATTCATTTAGAAACTATTTATTGAGTGCCTCTTATGGGCAAGGCCTTATTGCTTCAAGACATTCTAGACCATGGAGTTAGAATTTATTGGAGAAGAGAAAACATAACCAAGTGTATAATATAAATCTCTATGAGAAACGCTGCAGGAGCTATAAAACTAAGTGTTATATATGAATGCAGAGGGAAGTTTTAATTAGTGTGATGAGAGCAAGGGCTCTGAAGGAGATGGTATTTGAGTTCCGTGGATTTCCATGGGGAGAAACAAGGGCAAAGAAGAGGACAGTCTAGGAGGAGAAACCAGCAGGATCAACTAGGAAAGTGTGAGAATGCTCAAGCAGAGAACTTCTGATGTCTTTCTTTCAGATTTGTGATGAAGATTTGGAGATTAAAAGACTAAAAATTAGGTGGGCTGAGAGTGTGGAGAAGCTTAAAGACAATGTGAGAGCATAAAACTTTTAAGAATGACAGCCTGATTCTTGAACAGAGCTGGGCTGATAGAAAGATGAATGCAAATTGACTTAATAAAATGTCAGCATGGAACAGGATGGACAACACACACTAGTGGGGATAAAAAAGTAGTGAATGGATATTTTATCACAACATATTATCTAACCATCAGAAGAATATCTAGAAACCAGCAAACTTAGAATGGAGAGGCCAGAGTTGGATAGTCAAGAGAGTGTATCACAGCAAAAAGATAGAATTTGGAAGATGCAGAGGAAAATGAACATGAGGAGATAAGGAGCAAATCTTCCTGGCATTATATGACACCCAAGAAAGTATATCACAGCAAAGGACAAAATTTGGCAGGTGCAGGGAAGATGAACATGAAGAGATAAGGAACGAATCTTTCTGGCAGAAGAACTCATCTTGATCACAGTGAAATTCCTTGGGCTGATCTTTCCTTGATTATCCAGTAACCAGTCAAGACAAATCCAAATTGCAGGCTCATAGGCTGATGCCCATCTGCGTTGATTTTCTACATCAGGTTAAACTTTACTGTGAGTAATCCCAGATAAGTTACCGTTCCCTTGAATATGTCTTCATTTTTGACTCATTTTGTCCCTATCCTTTATCCAGTTACTCTGGGCATTAGAACACCTTATTGCCAGCTAGAGCTTAAGTAAAGGAAGTTCAGTGAACAAAATGTCTTGTTCTGACTACCTTCAATCCAGTTATTTTTTTTTTACCTGTTTCCTAGTTTTCAAAAATGGATTTGAGGTAGGGGACAGAGAAAAGTACAAAGAATAGGGTGCTTGTCTTGCATGCATGCAGCTGACCTGGGTCCAATCCCCAGAATAGCATATGGTCCTCTCAGTACCATCAGGAGTAATACCTGAGTGAAGATCCGGGAGTAACCCCTGCACATTGCCAGGTTTTATTTATATGGAAAGCCTTTATAATTTTTGTTAACATTTATTTGTATTCGGGCCACACCTGGCAGTGCTCAGAGGTTACTCCTGGCAGGCTTGGGGGACTATATGGTGTGCTGGGAATCGAACTCTGGTCAGCCACATAAAAAGAAAAATGCTCTACTCACTATGATATCACTTTGACCCCAAGCCTTTACTTATTTTAATATAAAAGTAGAATCAATAAAAATAAAACCAAATTCTAAGGAGGCAAGTATTTGATTAGGCAAATGGGAAGGAAAGGGGTTGGAATTAGGTGCCTTACTGCAACTCTATTAGTTACCAGTTATCTAGTCTCAGTGAGTCAATCATTTTGGCAGCCTTTCACTGGTGAGAATTTGAGATGGTGCATGCTGTCGGTGCTTAGTGCAGAATACACACTTTACTTGTGTTTAAAACGAAGTATAACTTTAATTATATACCTTATTACTAAAGCAATGCATGTACATCAGAGAAAAATTGGGTCAGAAGGGAAAAATTAAAGCAGACATCATCTCCGTGGGTTATAAATGTCTCTCAATGTGTGTTACATAAAACAAAATGGAGGTCATCTTCTGCATATCGCTGTATATCTAGTCTTCTTTAGGAGTAAGGAATGATCTTTCTTTCTGGTCAAAGGTTCTTTGACATCATTTCGAAGGGACTGTCTAGAATGTTCAAATCTAACCAATTTTCCACATTCAGCCTTTTACATTATTTTCAGATTTAGGAATTTTACAAATTAACACAACACTACATGCTTGCAGATAAATACCTTTTATTTAATTATTTATTTAGTACACATTTGCAGAACTGAATTTTCTGGGTCAGATAATATCACAATTCGGTGCCTTTGGATCAGTATTACTGAAATTGATTTGCAGAAACTATAGACAGCATATGGCTTATTTTGTCAGTCTCCATTTTCCCAACCATTGCATCAAAACAAAAAGCATTTGCAATTTTGAGGAGGTACATGATTATTATGGGAATTTCTGTTTAGTTGTTTTATTGGTGAGGTTGAGCTTTGAAAATACACTGACTGCCCACTTGATTTATGTTTTGCTTTCATGAATAGTCTGTTACTTTGATTTTTTGGTTTGATCTAAAGCATTTTTTAGTCTGTACCTTTGTCTTCACCTCAAGCACTAGCAGGACAGGGCCATAGTTTATTTTTGTTTGTATGCTGAATTCAGTACAAATAGGCCCTGCTGTAGGTATGAGTGACGAGGCTTGATGCACTGAAAGAAACAATGGAATAATAGAGGTTAAGTTGGGTAAGTGCCAACTACTGCCACCCTGAGTACCCCATCACAGTTAGGTGGGTAACTATTTTCTATAAACCATACCTCAGGGGCTGGAGAGATAGCACAGTGGTA
>PVKC010001045.1:14916-34689 GCA_004027635.1 Crocidura indochinensis
TCAACCCCCCCCCCCCCCCATTCCTGGGCATCCTATATGGTCCCCAGGGCTGGGAGTGATTTCTGAGTGCAGAGCAGGAGTAACCTCTGAGTGCTGCTAGGTGTGCCTCTCCCCCCCCAAAAAAAAACAATACAAAAAACAAAAAACTTAGAGCTGCTATGGGGACAACACTAAAAAGGTTTTGTCCTTGGGCTGGAGCAATAGCACAATGTATAGGCTATTTGCTTTACAGGCTGCTGACCTGAACTTGATCCCATGCATCTCCGGAAAGCGCTGGATGTGGTACCCCCCCCACCCCAACAACAACAAAAACAAGCAAAAGATTTAATCCAACAAAAGGTGGATGACAGAAAAAATGATGGGGGGGGGGGAATCCAGGAGCACAGATAATTTGCTAAGTGGTCAGGGTCCCACAAATGAAAGATTTTAGGAGGTATCTGAACTGGCTTTCTTGGTTTCTTTTTTTTTTTTCTTCCCAAAATGTTCCCCATTGAATACTTTGTATCTTTGAAATCTACTTGCCCCTTTGGAAGCTTCACTCAGCAGTAACTTGGAGGGTTCATGCAGTGATTACCAGGGGAGCTCTTTGTCATTTGGCCAAAAAACAGTGCCTTTATATTAGGGGGTAGAGCCATTTCCATTGGTCTGGCTGGGATGTGAGCACAAGGTTTTCTGTCCCTTCAGTCACTGAGAGGTAGGACCTGATGGGATTGAAAGGTATTCTCATCTACCTGATTCCTCTCTTTTGGGAAGTTTTGTCTTTAGAGTTCCAAATACTTATAGAGAAGAAAGACAAGAGTGAAGAGAGGAAGAATATTTACCCCAAGGAGTAAATCCATTCAGTGGTGATGTCTGAACACAGATTTGTCATCTGAGCCATATAGTATGGCAAATCAATATACTATCTATGTTGGTAATATTTATACAATATAGTCCTATAATTTGTTTAATGAACATTTATTCTACCATGTAACAATTCTAAGTCCATTTATATATATCGATGTGGCAGATTTTGACTTATTTTAAGTTGCATGTACTTGTTTTGCCTGCTGTTGTTTTGGTAGGGAAGATAGATGTGCATCTTTTGCATATTCCAGCAGAATCCAAAGAATAAAAGGCGATAAGGCCCCTTGAGGAAGGCATCGTGGGTTGCATGAACTGTTAACATTTGCTCACCTACTAGAAAATTCTCTTTGTGATAAATAACATATATAGACCGTGATTCTTAGATCATTTACATCATTGACTTTCAAGTTTGCGTTAGAATATGATATGACATTTACAATATGTCCATGTGGTAGAAAGTGAATTTTTGACATTTACTTGGTTTATTGGATCATTGTGGACTCTCAAGTTCTATGACTTATGTTCATAGTAAATGTTTTTTAAACCTATGACATAGAGTATGGTCCTCAATAGAAGGAAAATTGATCAGATAATAACTTTTTTTTTCAAATCTCAAGAACATGCTGACCAGGAACATCTATTGATTTTATCTTGTAGCTTCTGTGCTTGTAAAACAATACAAGAACTGTTGTACCTATCTGGGGGCTTCTGAATTGGACATGGAGTGATCATTTAGACAATTCGTAGAGCAACCACCTACATACAAAAAATATTACAGGCATGTTAATTTTGAAATAACTATAACAAAGAATAATAAAAGTGCCAGAAGTTGGCATACTGTGAGTTGAATTAATTTTGATAAAAATGATCAATAAACCTGGGAAGCTGAATATTGAGTTAACATTCTAAACCTTTCAGCACCAGATTTGGATGAGACAAGACAAGTCAAAGGTAAAAAAGAAAAATTTATTCAGATCTAGCACAGGCAACAGAAAGTCTTTAGAAAAGAAGGAATTTCAAGGTACCAGTTGTCCCACTATAAGTTAGTCTTGTTTGATCCTGCGGTGGTCTGCTGCGGTGGTACGGAAAGTTCTTGAAAGGAACATGACTTGGGCCTCCCTTGGGATGAAGTATTGAGTGTGGAGCCAAGATGTGCAGTTGAGACTGAGTGAGCTGCTTTATCTTCCTGCTACTTGAGTGCTTTATATTGCAGCTCTGATCTTTAATCAACAGTGAAGGTCTGGCTTGAATTGTGCAGGAGGGTCCCCTGGGAGAAGCAGAGTATTCCGGAGCTGTGACATCTTCCAGGCAGGCAGAAAGGTCTGGTGGATTTTCACATGAGGCTCTTAAGTTCCCTTCCTCACCCTCTTTAGCACGTTCTCCTGATGCATCCTCTCTCCTTCGCTCTCACACCGCGGGGGGCATCTTTAACTTGCCTGCACCCCTGCCATCTTTTGACAGTCAATTTTTCACAGAAACAATCCCTGATGCTTCTGAACACCTCCCTTCTTCCTTCCCTCCTCCTCCCTCTCCTCCCTCCCTCCTGCTGATTTGTTATTATGTACTGCAGCTGCCCAGAGGATTTTAAATAGACCCATAATGGTACAGCAGAGCCTCTTGGAAGTTTAAATATAACCTTCCTGCTAATCTTGTCTGTGGCGGTGGCAGAAACAGCACCTGGAAAAGAAGGCAATGGACAAGCGATGCCCTGGGGTTCTCCCCAGAGATCAGGTTTAGCAATCTCTCAGGTGTTCTATGATCTGAGAGCATCTGGATTCGACTTCATAAGGTCTGTCTGAGCCTAACATGGATATGGTGTTGGATTGACAGTGCCTGGAAAGGGAAGTACAGTGTGAAAAATCAGAGCAAAAGAAACTTGGTGAATGGTGGGGAGAGAGTGAAGTTCTCCCCCACAGTCTGCCAATGTGGCACATACCTGCTGCCACCCTCTGAGGTTGTCTTTGGTCTGATGGAGACTTTGGGCTCCTGTGGAGGTCTGCAGTAGTAGGTATTAATTAGTGTCAGTGACACCAGTGGCTGTGGCCCTTAAGAATCACATATCGGGGTCCGGGAGATAGCATGGAGGTAAGGCGTTTGCCTTTCATGCAAAAGGTCATCGGTTCGAATCCCGGTGCCCCGTATGGTCCCCCGTGCCTGCCAGGAGCAATTTCTGAGCATGGAGCCAGGAGTAACCCCTGAGCACTGCCGGGTGTGACCCAAAAACCAAAAAAAAAAAAAAAAAAGAATCACATATCACAAACCTGCGTTTCTGATCCAGGAAGGAGGCTGTCCCCTACTTCTGGGAATGGAATGGCCGGGATTGCTCAGGAAGAGATAAAATAGTGCCATGTTTGGTACCAACTGCCAATTCCCAACCTTGCAATATTTTTTGGGTGTGACAAATGTCAACCCCTAATATGAGTTTAGTTTCGTTTAGTTTAATCTAGTCCCTTCATTAGTTGCTTGTTGCTGGGGGAGGTGCACACATATTTTACTCCTGAGCTTCACGCAGGAAGAAGGCTGAGCACTTTGCACAGAAACATGTGAACAGTTTCTGCAACACATTCAGGAGACTGAGTTTACATATAGGTGTACACTTTCATCATCCTTTGAAATAAATAGTGCAGGAGCTGGAGCGATTGTATGGTGGGTAAGATATTTGGCTTCATGCAGCCAACCCAGGTTCAATCTCTGTCATTCCATATGGTCCTCTGATCTGTGCCAAGAGTGTTCCCTGACAGCAGAGCCAGGAGTAAGCCTTGAGCACCTTCAGGTTTGGCATGCGCGAACACACACACACACACACACACACACACACACACACATCCTCATAGACACACTCAAAAGTAATGGAGTGAATTCACCAGTGAATACTGATATTTTTATTCACTTTTCTCCTCTCCTGTCCTTTTAAGGGGTGCCCAGGGACACTCCTAATTCTTGATGATTCAGTGCCAGGTCCAGAGATGTGAAATTGCTTGGATCCTGTGGTACAGGGTATTATTAGGACAACCTTCGCAGTGCTTGGGCATTTCCACAGGACCATATAGTGCAAGGGATCTCAAAACGGCATTGGCTGCATGAAGGAAGACAAGCGCCTTAACCCTGTGTAATCTTCTTGCCCTAACCTCATAATATAGAGGGAAGAAAAATAGAAAACAAATGGTTTTCCCCAAATCAACCACCATCAGCAAAATGCTGCTCTTTAGCCTCAATGAAAATCATTTCTATTTTTGTATTCCTAAGGGCTAACCTAGGCTTATTTCCTATGGACAAAGATGCCCTTATCCCTCTCCAGGCTCTGTTATCCGAGAATCAACAGCATTTCCAAGTATCTTTAATTCCAATAAGAATAGGCTCAAATAGTGAGTTTATGCATAGCCTATTTCATTCCTTTCACAGAAAGGGCCCTTTTAAAAATGGAATGAATAAATTACACCATTTCCCCCTTTACATAGTAATGCAATCATCATACATCTTTATTACAATAAACCTACAAGAATCACTGCCAACTTTTAGTGATGAAGTTATCGAGGGAGGGGTAGGGCTAAGTTCAGAATATCAGGCAAATTGCAAATTAAAGTCAACACAACTGTGGAAATGTCCCAGGTCTCAGTAGACAAAGCTTGAAAATAACACACCTCAAATCTAATAGTTTAACTGGTGCAATTAGGGACTATTTCTTTATTTTTTATTTTATTTTATTTTGTTTTGTTTGGGTTTGGTTTGGTTTGGTTTTTGGTTTTTGGGCCACATCAGGTGATACTCAGGGATTACTCCTGCATATATGCTCAGAAATCACTACTGGCTTGGGGGAACCATATGAGAATCTGGGGATTGAACTCAGGTCCGTCCTGGGTCAGCCATATGCAAAACAAGCGCCCTACTGTTGTACTATTGCTCTGGCCCTAGGGACTTTTTTTTGCCTGAAAAGATACACTTGAGGAAACAGGGAGGCACATCAGGTTAAGGTTGAGTGAATTCTTGAGGATACAGTCAAGGGTTCCTTGTTCTAAACAGAGTATAAGGATCACTAGTCTCAATATATAAGGTTTGGGAAAACTCCATGTTAGGAATACAGAATTTTGGGCTTTACCCTAGATCTTTTGAATAAATCACATCTCTGGCTAGACAGGCTGGGAGGCTATTTACAAATGAATACATGGACATCTGAAAGATATTGGAGGTAGAACATATCTGGATTATAGTGAATTTAAGCATTGCTTGCCAGACTATCATTGTAAGGAAAATACAGAAAGTAAGAAAGGATAAAAAGCCCCCTAGGAGGGCATCTGTCCAACCTTACCTTCAGGTTGAAGAAGAGCTTAACCTTTCACACTGGGCAGCTCTGTTTGCCAGAATTCCTAAGACATAAGATCCGGCCAAGATGCTCTTTTCGGGCTTTGTAATTGTTTAATCAGACTATTGTCTTTGTATCTTGAATTCTTGCTGTGATTTATGAGACAACTTTGAAACTTGTAAGAAAATGGATACCAACTGGCTGCTACTTTAATCAAAACAGAGTTTTCTACCCTCCTGCAGAAGCTGGGCCTATGTAAAGATGATTATGTAGGCACTACCCATTAGTGATTTTTCAGAGACATTAGAACAATGAAGTCTCACATGAGTGAAACAGAATAGCGCAACTGGGAACAGGTTTCTTTACTTTTTACTGTCATTTTATTCTAGATGCAATTGATGTGTATTTAGCTCATCTATTTGTGGCTATGAGAAGTACAACATCTTCATGGATAATTCTCCACTGAGACTTGTTTGCCAGGAATCCTATTCCTTGTTCTAATGAAAAAATTGGCAAGGAAGGTGAGGCATGTAGATCACACCCGGTGACGCTCAGGGCTTACTCCAGGCTCTGTACTCAGAGATCTCTCAGGACTATATGTGGTTCCAGGGCTTGAAATGATTAACTCTTTACTATCTCTCTGAAGTCATCTTTTGAAGTGAAAACGAACAAGGCAGGCAAACAGGTATTTAGAAAAACTGGGTTCTTGTACCAGTTGTGCCACATGACGTGTGTGCATGGGAAATACCTTTGCCTGGTGTGTTATCAGTTTAATTCTGATAAAATAAGAAGTCAGCCCCAGGGGTCAGAGCGATAGTACAGTAGGTAGGTTGTTTGCCTGAATAAAATGTTTGCCTTGTATGCGACTGAACTGGGTTTGTCCCCAGCATCCCCTATGATCCCTTGAGCTTGCCAGAGTGATTTTTGAGTACAAAGCCAGAAGTAACCCCTAAGCACTGCTGGGTGTGCCCCCCCCCAATAGTCAGTACTGTGTGCACATTGTGGTCTTCCAGTTCCTTCTCCCAAAAATGCAAGGCAGTGGCCAATGAAAGGATGGGAGAAAAAGGGGGGTGTTGGTGATGGCAGGGAGGACTGGCTGACCAGATGGGAGAAGCAGGCTGTGCTGCCTAAAATCTGTTCATCTCAGGAAGGTTCTTTAAATAAGCTGATCTTTTCCTTTTCTTCTCTTGAAGGTGACAGTATTTGCATTGCTAATTGCCTGCTTTCAAGATTAATGGACATTTCACTTTTCAATGATCCTAAAAGCTTTTCTGAACTGGGGAAAGGCTAACCTGGTCATTTGCAAGCCCGGCTGTCTTTGATGGAGACCTGAGCCCTGTAATCATAAGCAAATTCACCTCTGGGTCTCTCTCCTCCACTCACTGAGGGAAAGAAAGATCACACTAGGTTCCCCATTCTGAGCTCCACAGAATGGTACTAAGGGCTCAGACTGAAGTTCCAAACTCACTGAATCTGTGTGTGGTCAGGTCCCCATGTTTTAGTGCAACACATAAAACCTAAACTAATCTAATCTTTCCCTAGCCTTTCTTTGGCACTATCAGAAGTAGATGCGATGTGCCATTAATGAACAACACACACACACACACACACACACACATATTAATTTTATTGGGGGGGGGTCACACCCGGCAGCGCTCAGGGGCTACTCCTGGCTCTATGCTCAGAAATCACTCCTGGCAGACTCAGGGACTATCTGGGATGCCAGGATTCGAACCATCGTCCTTCTGCATGCAAGGCAAATGCCTTACCGCTGTGCTCTCTCCAGCCCGAATACCACATGTTGGACTCTTACTCCTTATTAGTGCTTTTTAATTGGCAAATATTAATTCGGCATCATTTCATAGAATTCTTGCACCTGTCAAATGAGTCAACTGCTATTATTCTGTCTATTTTATAGGTGGGAAAACTGAGATTCATAGTTTTTGCTAGAAGCACTTTGTTCAGGTTATTCAAATGTGATACCTTTATTTTCAGACATTGCACCAAACTGCCTTCTTCTGGGAAACATTTAGCCCATGTGTTATTTATTTTATTAAAAATGTTTTTGATTTTTTGGACATGCCTGGTGATACTCAGGAGCTACCCCTGACTATGCACTCAGAAATCACTCCTGGCTTGGAGGAACATATGGGACACCGGGGATCAAATCCAGGTCTGTCCTGGGTCAGCAACATGCAAGGCAAATGCCCTACTGCTGCGTGATTGCTTTGGCCCCCAACCCATGTTTTAATCATGAGAATCCTCATGTCTGTCATGCAGTCTTACATTTAGTTATTCCAATATTTCTTTTCTTACAGCACTAGGGTAGTTAGCCTATTATACACTAAATGGTCTCGATTTCCCTCCCCCTCAGTACAGTTTAGTTCGGCTTCTTTGGCCTAAACAGCATTGAGTACTTATTATGTTCTCAGTTCTGACCACTTCTACTGCACCACAATTATTAACTCCAGTCTTTACAATCTCTGGTGGGTGAGTGGAACTGAATTGGGATTGCTTCTCTGAAAGTTAGTGGTCTAAAGAATCCCAGGGCTCTTTGCCTTTCCCAGCCCCTCTGGGGCTGGCTCTGCATGCTGGTCCACTCCTGTGTTGGCCAGGCTAGCTGGCAATGGAGGAATGAAATGGGATTAGAGCTCATACCTGTGGTGCCGTCTGGCTTCTGTGCCCAGGAAGACAAGGGGTCTTGGTTTCCATCTGGACTCTGCATTCGCCACCTGGGAGGAGAGAGTTGAATTAGATTGTCATGGCAGAACACTGAGAGCCTGAGTGTATTCTGAGAGTTGGCCAGTAGAGAGGCACAGACCAGCATTTTGCTGAATTCTATCATTGTGCTCTGTGGCTAACATTTTTTTTTATTTTTAGTCTCATTTCTCTTCTGATTACCCAATTGTCTTAAACAACTTTGAGAGAAAAATGGTCTCTGTAGACAATTGTGGATGAATATTATGCTGGAGATGTGCTGATGTGAAGATACTTTATTTTCCTTGATGCTACCAAATCTTTATGACCTCTGGAAGTGGTTTGTAGTCATAGGGGAAAGTGTCTCAGGATTGGGATAAAGTAGGGTTACTGGATAACTCCAGTGCTGGCTAGTCCTGGTAGACCTTGACTTTTGGAGAGAAATGCTTTTGTGGTTGCGCTGATATGGGCCTGTCAGATGCTGATCCTGCCTGTTACCATGGAAACCAAGGCGGTCCTTACATGAGCACATATAAGTATGCCAACTACCCTGCCTTTATTTACTTGAACTTTTTCTTTTCTGCTCTCATTAAGAAGTTGACAGCATATGTTTCAAAGGAATTAAAACCCCTGGCCCCCCTCTAGCCCTTAAAACGTCTGCTAGTCAAAAGGAGATTCCTGAGGGAACCCAGATGCACACACTTGATCTGAAGAGCTTTATTGATACATTCTTCAAACGAGGAGCTACATGCTTGAGAGAGTGAGGATCAGGAAAGACTCTGCAGTCCCCATGGCATCTCTGAAAAATGAAGGAGCTGAGACAAAGGTCATGGAGACTATTATGATTTGGCTAAATGTGAATCCAAATAAGAAAAAAAACATTAACTTTGGAAGAGTGTGAAGAAGCCTGACCAATTTAGGCAAGGACCATAGTGGATCTGGATAGGAAAGAGGGTACTAAATGTGTTTAGGTGGAAGGGTTGTGCCTCCTTTTATTTTTGGTTTTAGGGTCATACAGAGCACTGCTAGGGGTTACTTCCTGACTTTGTGCTTAGGAATTACTACTGGTAGGATAGGGATCATGTGGGATGCCAGGGATTGAACTGGGATAGGCTGCATGCCAGGCAAATGCCTTACCCACTGTGCTATAACTCTGGTCCTTAGAGGTTGCACCTCTTGACATTTTCTGTAGGACCAGAGTTTTCTGAGCTGCACTGATTTGTGTGGAATATCCAGGCATGGTTTGCATTGCCATTGGATCTGTTTAGTGAGGACAATCATGGCAGCAGTAATTCCTAGGCTGTCTCATTCTACCCAGGCATATCAGTACTAACACTCTAGGAGTGGCTGTTCCTTCCTCTCTTTTCTAACCTCAGATCTCAGAATCATCTTCCACAAATGTGCTTTAAGAAGTAATCAGGAGACTCTGTCACAAGGCCCTAGGTTCTAGGTTCAGGTTGCTGGTAATGGTCACCATTTTCTGAGGGAGCCTAAGTGTCCCTCAATACTTCTGCACTCTTCTATGGCAGGAGATACGGCTACTGTTTCCATTGAGTTAAAATCTTGACTTTATCGCAAAAGACTTTTTGCTTTGACTTGTGTCATAGAAGTCATGGTTTTATCATGGCTGACTGTTTTCTGAATACCATCATGAGTACAGGCAAGTTTTTGTGAGACTTCTGTTATGTTTTGCTTTTTTGTTTGGGCCACACACAGCAATGCACAGGGGTTATTCCTGGCTCTGTGCTCAAAAATTGCTTCTGGTTCAGGAGACCATATGGGATGCTGGGGATAGAACCTGCATTCATCCTGGGTCAGCCATGTGCAAGGCTAATGCCCTTCTGCTGTGCTAGCTCTTTGCCCCTCACTTCTGGTTTTATGTTACTTCTAATTTTTTTTTATTTTGGGTCACACTCTGCAGTGCTGGGGTTACTCCTTACTCTACACTCAGAAATAGCTCCTGGCAGGCTGAGGGAATTATATGGGAAACCGGAAATCGAACCACTGTCTGTCCTGGATTGACTGCGTGCAAGGCAAACACCCTACTGCTGTGCTATCACTCAGGCCCTCATTACTTCTAAATATTAAAAACCCAGAATCAGTTCCCATGGACATTACCTTCTAGGTCATTGTTCTAAGTTGACGTCTACCTTCTGGGGAAGATAGGCTATGGAAGAGAAATCCACAACATGGAGTAAGAAGTCACCTTCTGGTGACAATTAGGACCTTTACCAGGTCTGCAGTTTTGGTCAAATATCTTGATATCTCTGCGTATCAGTTTTCTCATCTTTGAGTTAAAAAATCTTTGTTTTGTCCTAGGGAGAGAACTCAATGGACTTAGTGCTTCTCATGCAAGAGGTCTGGGTAATATTCCCAGCAATATATGAACCCCTGAGAACCATTGGAAGAAATTCATGAGCTCAGAGCTGAGAGTAGCCTATGAGCACTACCAAGTGTGTATGTGCCCTGCCATGTTTCCCTTTCCCCACTCCCTGGCAAAAATAAACCAAATTAGGGGCCCGGGAGATAGCATGGAGGTAAGGCGTTTGCCTTTCATGCGAAAGGTCATCGGTTTGAATCCCGGTGCCCCATATGGTCCCCCGTGCCTGCCAGGAGCAATTTCTGAGCATGGAGCCAGGAGTAACCCCTGAGCACTGCCGGGTGTGATCCAAAAACCACAAAAAAAAAGGAAAAAAAAATAAACCAAATTCTCTTCAATGAGCCAGGACTACATCTCAACAGGCTGAGTATATGTAGGAGGCCTGGGTTTGATCCATGACACCACATGATTCCCTGAGCATCACTAGGAAGTGCCCCAAGCATTGAGACCTGAGTAGCCCCTGAGCACCACTAGGGGTATCCCTAAATAAATAACAGAGCAGAATCAAAACTCTACCTCATGAAGATATTAATAAAATTTATAAAGAGAATGGCATTCCCAAGGTTAATGGGGGAAATTATATGAAAATAAGTAATGGAGTGAAGGGCTAGAGAGATAGTAAGTAGAGCCCTGGGATTCTTTAGACATCTCTTCTCCCTTACCCTGCCTGTATTTGAGACAGGTATTGTACTTCTCTCATTCATTACCATTGTTATGATAGGTTTTAGTGTAGTTATTTTTCTAACTGCATTCACCATCCTTTGTGGTAAGCTTCATATCATAAACCTGTTCTTTCAGCCCTTAACTTTATTGTCTCTGGATATTATTCCAATAATGTTATTTTTCTTAAAACCCAGAAGTGAGTGAGACTATTCTGTGCCTATCTCTTTCCCTCTGACTTATTTCACTCAGCATAATAGTCTCCACATCCATCCATGTATAAGAAAATTTCATGACTTCTTATCTTCTGATGGCAGCATAGTATTCCATTGTGTAGATGTATCACGTTTTCTTTAGCCACTCATCTGTTGTCAGGTATCTGAGTTGTTTCCAGATTCTGGTTATTGTAAATAGTGATGAAATGGATACAGGTGTGCAGAAGATATTTTTTATTCCTAGGTATTTCCCCAGGAGTGGTATAGTTGGATCATATTGGAGGTATAATTGTCACCAAATGATTGAAAGGATGAGAGACAACCATGGACCTGTTAATGGCATCTTTATGTTGGTGTCTGCTTGGACTCCCCAGATAAGGAAAATAAGATTTTTATCTAGTCTAGTAAACTCGCAATTCTAGAAAAATACAAAAAAAGGGAAGTCTTATTTTTTTTTAGTGAATGCACATATTCAAGACAAATGAAAATAGAGAGTGCAAAGACAATGGGTACTTCTGATCAGAAGCATGAATGAGATTGGAGACCTCAGGAGCCAGGATCAGAAAAGTGAGATACAGAGGGACTACAGGGACTACAGAAAAGTGGGATATGACTAAGGAAACATCCCTATGGCTATATTTTGTGAGATTCAAGGCCTAGGGACCAAAGGTGAGGATAGTTTCCAGCAGAGGAATGCATCCCTAGTGGACAGGCATGGAAGGTGAGGTGAGCAGAGGGCAGGCAGGTACATGGAATGTACTTTGAACACCCAGTTCCCTAGAAGTTCACATGTTTAAAAGTTGAGGACCTTTCCAATGAGGTGCCAAACCCTTTGGCTACTAGTCTCTGGGGTGTCTTGGTTGCTGTGAGGAGTGATAAGGGTGTATGTTTCAAAATCATGCCAAGTTCACTAACATAAAGGACTGCTGATGTATGGCTTCATTTTATGGTCACGTGTGTGCTAGGCCTGCTCCATATTTCAGTAAGAACACATTCTCTCTATAACAGGGGTCTCAAACTCGTGGCCCGTGGGTCGCTTGCGACCCTCTGTGCAACATTTTGTGTCCCGCGGCTGGGCTTCAAATACCGCAGTATTCGAGATTATTCGCTTACCGAATAATCGCAATAAAAATCGCATTAGTAAGAAAAAAAGTCGCATTAAACATTCGCATACCCCGAGCAGTTCCGTTCGGAGTATGCAAATGTTTAATGAGATTTTTTTGCGATTCTTTTTCTTACTAATGTGATTTTTTTATTGCAAATATTCGGTAAGCGAAATTCCTTGTGTGGCCCTGCCTCACCCCGACTTTGCCTCCTGCGGCCCCCAGGAAAATTGAGTTTGAGACCCCGCTCTATAACATTTTATAGAGTTCCATGGTTAGAAAAGAGGACCGCTGCTTGATGGAGGAGCAAGTAATGGTGCCCCATAAATAGATGATTTCCACTTATTTCCAGGGTAGATGATAATAGCAAGTTCATTTTCTTCCTTCTAAGGGCCCTATCTAGCCACACTTCAGGGATATGGAGCATTCTGGATGAATTCTGTGTATGCACACACATGTGTGTATGCATGTGTGAATATCTCACAGAGCCGGTGGAGCAATACAGAGCAAGGACAAAACTCAAAGCTTTACTCACTCTAGGCATTTGCTCGATGATTTGAACTGTAGCCCAGGTTTTTAGCAAGTTAATTTTAATTGATAGCAGTTATGATAGGGAGTGTTAAGAGTTCCTATTTAATCAGATTAGAGCAACCTAGTTAACACTTACTGAGCACTTACTGTACTCATTGCTTTGCCAGATTTCAGTGAATGCCCCTGAATTGTTTAATCCTTTCAACAATCCTCATACATGGACTCCATAATTCTCACCCGTTATGAGAACAGGGAACTCTGACACATATGGATCAGCTTCTTCAAATATCCCAAACCACTGCAAGTTAATAATCAACTAATACTCAGATCTACTGTTAAGGTATTTACTACCATTGTATTCTCCATTTTTGTGAGGATTGAGAAGGATCATCCCCAGGGATAAGGGATGTGGCTATGCTAAGCAATAGCACACTTTTACCCTTAACCAACTACTTCACATTATGACTGTTGAATGGAAACTTTGCACACACTGTGTTTCCTAGAGCAGGCATTTGCAGCACTGCCAACTCAAATCACCACTAGAGTGGTATACTGGATTCTGGGTCTGTCGTTTCTCCTTGAAGCAGGTCCCATAGAGGTGCTTGTTGAAAATGAGTTTATTGCATCTAGTCTGTCAGGTTGTATGTGGATAAACACTACTTAAAAAACATCCTCTTGGGCTGGAATGATACTACATCAGGTAGACCTGGGTTTGATCTGGCACCTTATGTGATCCCCTGAGTCCACCAGAAGTGAACCCTGAGTTCAGAGCCAGGAGCAAACCCTGAGCACTGCTAGATGCGTTCCCAAACCAAACATAAATAAATAAAAATAAAAGTGAAAATATCCTTTATTGTTTAATATATATGTGGGGTAGGGATAGAGAATCAAGCCTTAGGCAGAAAGTTCCAGAGGTTTAACAGAACTAATTTTGTCACATGGAATGGAATCATCTAACAGCTGGTCAGTGAGTACCATATCTGCAATATGATTGCTGCCCTGTGGTTATTTCTTCTACTTTTTGTGAGGCAGTGAGTACAAAAGTTCTTGTAGTGCAGGGCCCAGGGCCATTTAACGTGGAGAAAGGGAATATGGGCTTCCTAGTAGTGAACATAGGTCCACCTGGCCATTGGAGGGTGAAACGCTTAGTCTCTTCCCTCCCAGGAAAAACCTCTCAGGTTGAAAGTGTGCTTTAACTCCCATGAGAAGCATCAGAGAGAAATTAAAGTTCCCCAGGGAACAGGGAGACAGTGCAGGGGTTAAAGAACTTGCCCTGAATGCAGTTGACCCTGATTCTATCCCTGGCACCACATGGTCACACAAGCATTTGAATGTAGCCCTTGGTACTCCACAGTGACCCACATAAGCTCTGGCATATCCTCAGACCTTTGCATTGTAAATAAAGTTGGCTAAGAATCCCCAGGTAGGACTCCTCAGAATCCCCAGAGACTCCCCCCTTAAGCAAATTAATAGCTCCTCAAGGAAGGGAGCCCAATGTGAGTAAACGAGGGACATGAAGTAGAGTGCCCACAGAGTGCCACGCGAACTCTGCCTAAGAACTTGCATTTCTTCCGTCACTCACTGAACTTTCTCACTCATGGTGATCTCATTTCAAAATGAAAATATTGGCATGGATGTCCTTCAAAGCTCCCTTAAGTAAAGAAATGCTGTGGTTCTAGCAAGTTCTTGGCAAGACTTAAATCTATTAATCAGGATTTTATGCCTAGGATTTAATTTTTATAGTATATAATGGCTATAATCAGTAGAGACATGTTATTATTTTAATAGCTATAGCTAGTGAAACAGATTTTTCTGCAGTTGAATTTTTTTTATTAAATCCACCCCTGGTCTCACGTCATACATGTTCCAGGGGTCTAGTTCTAGTTCATCCATTTGGTGTCTTTTCTTTTTCTTTTTCTTTCTTTCTTTCTTTTTCTTTCTTTTTTTTGCCACACCCAGCATGTTTCATACTTATTATTGACTCTGTGTTCAAGAATCACACCTGGTGGTTTTGGGGAGCACTTTCTGGGGTTCTGGAGACTGTATGGGAATTTTTGGAACCAAACCCATATTAGCACAGCAAGCACACTATCTACTGTGCTATCTTAGAACCCCCTCAGTGTTTTTTCTTAGGCATGGTTGGAAACTGAAGCTTCACTGCGCACCCACTCTTCCTCTGGTGTCTGCTGTCTTGGAGAGAGGTTTTGTACTTTCCACCAGAGGCTCTTTCTAAAAACAGAAGTAAAGATTCAGTGCATTCTATTCCTATCACTTCCTTGACTCTGAGGGAGGGCATTAATCCCTTAAAAATTTATGGTTCAAGGTGTCTCGATGGACTTACAGCTTCAAGGAGCCTGGGGCCAGTATGAAACATCTTTCTAGTATATTTGACATCAATGGTATTGCAGACTGGACTGAGATATCCAGGTCTCTACTTACAACTTTGGCTCTGTGGAGGGACGCTTCAGGGTTTCTGAATGATAATTTAAGAATCAGGTGTGTGGCTAGACGCATTGCCAGAGCTCAATTATCCAGTTCCTGGGATTAAAACCTTAAAATTGTTGTTCTCAGAAATGTGGTTTCCAAGCTCATGTCTACCTTTCATGTTGCTTCCCATATCTGGAATAAGAATAAGAGGAGATTTGGCTCTCAGTTCACAAATGATTGCTCCCACTAGCCTAAATTGTATCTTCAAACATGTCAATGAACCAGTTCTATGTGTGGGAGGCAATAGCCTTAGGAATTGGTCCTTCAGAGACTAATAGGACAGATGAAATCCTTAGATTATTTGCAAAAGCTCTGAAAGCTCTTATGACTTGCTCTTTTCTCCCAGGAGATGGTTTTTCCAGCTGAATTGGCTATGACTTGTGTCTCATCTTCCTGGTTCTGCCTGCGTTTGGCATAGGTGCTAATAAGCTCTAGCATGGCTTAGTGGGAGGGAACTGGGGAAAAGCACCTGGCTGGGGTAAGTCAGCCTTTGAGGAAAGAACATCGGAAATGCTGGCAGATGTGACATACAGGTGGGGGCTCCACCCTCAAATCCCAACACTTCTATTTAAGGGCATTCCTTGGCAGCAAATATCCATGGCATCTGCCATACCATCACCTCCCTAGTTTGAATAAAATAGCATCATCACCTTTCCAGAGGGTACCTATGAAATCAGTAATAACAGATAGAAATGCCCAGGAATGGCTCTAACTTCTTTTATATAAGAGATTTCCTGTCAACGCAACTATGTTTTTCAAATAATATTAGTGCCAACTTTTTCAGGTCTGGGTGAGGCTGACCTGAGGCTTCATCTGGTCACTTACCAGGCCTGTTTTTAAAGATCATTTTTATTTTTTTAAAATCACCCCTGAGATGAATGGGGATTTGGCCAGGGAAAAGATGAACAGCAGCAGTGGGAAAAAAGCTGTCTGCCAAAAGCAGTGTGGAGGAGGTGGATTCTAGAAGCACTTTCTTTTCCTTTTTGAAGCTCCATTTTGTTGTCTCTCCTTTGTGGAGAGCTTCAAACTGAGAGGACCAAGGGTTCCTGAATAGGTGCTTTCGCTGCCCTGCCTGCTGGGCAGATACATTGACTCAGAAAGGGACCAACCAGGGGCACTGCAGCCCAACAAGCTGGGTCAGTTTTTCTTTCTATCCCTTTGAGTTAGCAAAAAAAAAAAAAAGTTATTTCTGGGCCGGAGAGATAGCATGGAGGTAAGGCGTTTGCCTTGCATGCACAAGGACAGTGGTTCGAATCCCGGCATCCCATATGCTACTCCGTGCCTGCCAGGAGTGATTTCTGAGTGTAGAGCCAGGAGTAATCCCTGAGCACTGCCGGGTGTGACCCAAAAACAAAAAAGAGAGAAAGAAAAAGAAAAAGAAAAAATACCAAAAAAAAGTTATGTCTAAATGGACATGTCCCACCTAGGTTTGCAGTCAGACCGGGTTGAATTATTTTTTTGGTCCCTCACCTTCACCTCCTCCCAAACACTGATATTTGTGGGAAAAATCTGGTTCATTTCTAGCTTGTCAGGTGTCCCTTAGACTTTAGTCTCTGGAATCTACTGAACGCAAGCTAATTGTCCCCAAAATGTGCTGGATGGCATTTTATGAACTCAAGGGCTGCACTTTCTGAAATGACAGTACCTACCGCTAGGTGGCAGTCTTTGGGAGGCCAGTCCATAGAGGTGTTGAGAAGTACATATAAATGTGTGTGTGTGTGTGTGTGTGTGTGTGTGTGGTGAGAAGTACATAAGTGTGTGTGTGTGAGAAGTACATAAGTGTGTGTGTTTGTGTGTGTGTGGTGAGAAGTACATAAGTGTGTTTGTGTGTATGTGGTGAGAAGTACATAAGTGTGTGTTTGTGTGTATGTGGTGAGAAGTACATAAGTGTGTGTTTGTGTGTATGTGGTGAGAAGTACATAAGTGTGTGTGTGAGTGTGTGTGTGTGTGTGCATTTTTCTCCAGAAAGGACACAGTTGGAATCTGGAAAATTTGGTTCCATTGTAGATCGGCAGGGTTACTGAATGGACTTCTGACATTTGGATCAAATTAAGCCTCAAATTATTTAATTTGGTTTTAGACTTAATTTCTTTCCCTAGCCTTGGAATCTTGGCTGAACAGCCCTGCCTGATTACAGCAGCAGGAGAAAATGAAATGTACCTGCTTAGTTTAGTTGAGGCATTGTAACTGAAAAAGCATTGGCAAAGGCAAAAGCTCTCGGTCTCTGCTGGGATATCAGTCAGTAATTATATTTTCCTTGCTGGCAGGAAATTATCATACGATTGGAAGAGTCAAAATATTTTGATTCATGATCTAGTTCTTCTGATGACTCTGTGGCCTTGGGCAAGTCATTTAACTGCTCGGTGCTTTAGTTTAATTTCTTAGGATAAATATGGGGATCAAATGAAAACTATGGAGCCAAGTGTATCTTTTCCTGCAGTCTCGTTAGTTTTCTTCTTAGTTCTGCCACTTAATTGCTCCCTGAATTTGAACTGGCTATCCTTTCGAATTTCAATTTACTCATCTATAATATGGACAAGAGAAATGATGGTAGCAGGATTGGTATAAAAGTTAAAAGAGAATCTATGGGTCTGGGGTATTCTCATAACTCAGAGGCACATACTTTACTTATGCAAGGATTTGAGTTTGAAACCCAGCACTGTTCACACCACTGCTGAGCATGATCCTGGAAGCCTCTGAGCACCGATGGGATGGTTGTGGTCATATCTCTACAGTTTAGAAGGCCCATGAAGCACAATACTGCTGGACCTTACATTTGAACTTGACAAGTTCCACTGGGAGTGGACCCCAAGCTCCAAATGGTTTCTTGGAAGGCTTCCCTCACAAATGATAAAAGAAAAGCATGTCATAGAATTAGTGCACAATATAGTGCTCACTTATGGCATATGTTTAATATGATTGATGGTAGTATAATTACTAGATAATTTTTTTATTACCCAAAGGTATAGCAAAGACTTAGATTCCTTTTTTGCTGTTTGTGGTTGAGTCATACCTGATAGTGCTCAGGGGTTACTCCTGGTTCTGTGCTCAGGAATCACTCCTGGAAGCCTTGGGGGACCTTATGGAAGGACAGGGGGTGAGGGGAATAGAACCTGGGTTGGCCGCATACAAATCTTATCTGCTGTACTGTGATTCTGGCTCAATATGATTTTTGATGGGCTTTTGATTGGTGGGAGAAGCACATGAAGAAAGAAGACCAGTAGTTCAAAGGTGGGAAGGGAGAAGTTATGATTTATGTTTGATAGGTAGAAGCAAAGAGGGAGGGAAAGGTGGGAACTGAGACATACGGTATGTCAGGCTGTGGTATGAGACCCTTCTGTCTAGGGAGCAAGCCAGAGAGATATTATTTGCCTTTTAACTCCTCTATACTTGAGTGTGTTCTGTACCTAACGTGAAAAGTAAGCTTTTCAAGGGACGTGACATGACCACACATCTGTATTAGATTGGCGATTCTTACGTAGGAGGAATGAGAAAAAGGGTTGATGTCTGAGAACCAGATAGAATGGACTTTAGTGGAAAACTGGAGAAATAAATAAGTACTTGAGAAGACAGTGGCAAATAGAGGCAAAAGAGATAAAAATATCATTTAGGCTTAAGTTATTGTTGAATGAACAGGAAAGAGTCTTTTGCTTATATTTTTAAATTAAATGATTGAAAGATCAAATAGAATCTAGAAACAAGGTCAGTAATACAGGCCATAAAAGCAAATGGTGCAGCATGTCAGATTGATATCATGTGATACACATGAATTATAACAGCTTCCAGTAATAACTTTTTGCAAGTTTAAGCAACAACCTGATTGTCTGGTAGGTGATGAGTTGGTTGGCATCTTGATACAGCTGGCTGAGTCTTTTTTTGTATTTGAATTAAGCCAAAATAGAATACTATATTTAAGATCAAGTATTAGTTGAGCACTTACTATATTCTAGCCAGTTGTCCAGATGTTCCTGTCTTAAAGAAATTTCCTGTAAAACAAGGAGACAGTCTATGACATACATAGCTAGCTACAACATAAAGGGCTGAATTTTGAGTATTCATTATACATTCCTTCCACTTTCTCTTGACTTATGAAGGTCTAATTAAACTCTCAGGATCAAGCTTTCTAGCTCTGGGAGCAGGAAAGAAACCCACACCAACTCTGACTAGCAGATAGGTGCTGGAGCTTCACTTAGAGTGTACTTTATTTTTCTTCTTACGTAAGCTAATTTTATTTTACTCCTTTCCTCTGACCATATACTTTATTACAGTAAAATGTATTTTTGTCTGATGGAAGAGCCCAGAGACTTTCATCTGTCTCTTTGGTTTTTCACTGATCTCCGCCAGCTACCTTTGTCTCTATGCCCCAGATTTTTGTGCCAGATCTTGGTGTATTTATTACCATGGTGGTTTAGCTTTTGAAATAGACTTCTGTTAATAACCACCGAAATCTACCTATTGCTTGACTCAAAGAGCTGATTTCACCTTTCTGCCTTTCTGTGGTTTTTGAAAAATCCATTCATGCTAGAATTCTCTCAACCTATATTTTGGAGATCA